>MU912339.1:6403-28211 GCA_036418165.1 Cooperia oncophora
TGTGGGACCAATCGACCAAGCTTTGCTACCTTGCCGAGCTTTTCTAGTCCACGTGCAATCGTCGAATAATCATAGCCGAGGGTGGTCGCCATTTCCCTGGTGGTTAGGTACGGGTTCTCCTCAACGGTGGAACGTAGTACTTCCAAATCCAACTCCATCGGCCGACCCGACCTCGGAGCATCTTCGAGAGAAAAGTCTCCTTTCTTGAATTTGGCGAACCAATTCTTGCATGTCATGTAAGAGATGACGTCCTCACCGTATGTATCCACCAGCTTGGTATGGGCTTCCTTTGCATTCCAGCCGAAATCGTGGAGCAAAACCAGGCAGTGGCGCAGGTACATTTTGTCACAGTGGAAATTGTGCGACATTGTGGCCTGCAAATGCAAGGTGGGTGAGTGATAGCTAGTGTGATAAAAGAGTATAGTGCACACGTCACGCACACGTGATGACGATATACCAACATCCATGCAAACGAAATACGGAAGGATCAACACGGGGCGAAAAAACTTATGCAACAACCTAATAGATTAAGTTCACTAAGGTGGTGTCAATAACTCTCATGGGCCTACTTCACACTCCATTTCGATAAACTAAACATTGACAATAATCAAGAAAGAGGAGAGCGAGCGCACTGCCTCGAAGAGCAGAAAATCATCTGCTGATCAAAGCAGAACAAATTGAAGAACATTCTCACATCTCACACGAACTTTGATGCAAGGAACTTACGGGCCAACCCAAAACTTATCCAATCTGCTTTGAATTCTGCTTCAGGTAGCACGTCATATGCACATGGATGTTAAAACGATTGAAGTGAAAGTCGTGGCCGATCCTCCTAATTACCCCTGAGTGCACTGACTGCTCGGTCTGGACATTGCGGCTCGATCGTCTGGGCCTTACAGTCAGAGCGCGCCCTCGCGTTGTGATAAATTTCTGCTAAATACGACCCCCCCCACCGAGGAAAGGAACCTTGATACAACCTCCCCTCTTCATTACTAATCTGCTAGCAGATAAACGATGGTATCAGCTAATGATAGTTTGTCTGCTACCAGGTGACGGATTAACTACTGGCAGATTCGTTCCAGCAAGGGCTTCTGTTCCCTTGGAAAAAAGGTCGAAAACATAACGAGTTCTCAGGGATGGAACAAGGAGAATACCGCTTCCTATCCTGTGGAAATTTGACAGATAAGTCTGCAGCAAAACCCTATAAATTCGTTTCAAATGGTGAACTGAGGAGATCGGCAAAGATCCCGTGTGCACGACCAGTTCGACGGAGGTTATTGAAATCGAAACTAGGAACCCATGTCTCCAACTTTCCCAAGAAGAGCATGGTTTTCATTTTTTTCCTTTCGGGCATGGCATTATCCCTTTGTAATTCGCCTGCAAGTGTACAACAAATTTTCCATTTACCACATGTACGCAGGTACATGGATCATCAGAAAGAACAACAAATGTCATCACAACCCATAAACCAATATCCAAAGAGCGAAGGTAAAAAAGAAGAAAAACAGAATGAAACAGATTAATCTACGAAGCAGACCGTCCTTCCAAGAATCAACAAAATTTGAGAAAAGAAACCGTAGTAGTTCTCAGCATGAGCAGAAATGCGAAGCCCCTCTTGAGCTGAGCTAGGCTTCCGAGCATGATATGCTTCTCACTATCAGCAAACTTCCTGAATTCGGTGGGAGCCCTCACAGTAAAACACTTCGCTCTGACGTTAGACCTAGCTCTGAGAAGAAAAGTTGCAGTAAATCCCCTCTTGTGTTACACGGGCAAAGGGTGAGAGAGCCTCCTAAATCAATCGCAGGCCTTACTCTCAGTACTTTGAACAGCTTTAATAGGCCATTTTTTTCCTTCTAAAGAGAAAAATCCATTCCAAGTATGTTATTCAATACCTCTAAACGAGCCCCGGTGCCCTAATTAGAAATTTCCTGGTGAATTTCTTCTGTGCAGCATGCAGTCTATTGATAGCTTCATTATTGTGGTAGAAGACAGCAGACCCGTACCTGGAATATTCCGATATATACCTTGTACGCCCTAATACGTGTGCAAAGGTTCCTGGTATGCAGCTTCTTAGAGGCTGAAATAAATAGCTTCTTTCTGCTCCACCCACTATTGTCAAACAGTGGAATTAAAGGTCATATTGTGATTAGTGAATAAAATCTAGATCTCTTAACCCCCCATTTTCTCTAAGTAGCTGTCCATCAATAGAATAATTGTAGTCGCTTCGGGAAGTTACACTATGTGAAGAACTGAAGTTTTTCCTTACGCCAAGGGCAGTCCCACGACTTAGACTGTCTGAGAATGGTTTCTGCATCTTTCTTGCGAGGTAGCTCAAATGTAAAATACAAAACAACAGTAACAACGGTGAAAAGACGCTGCCTCGCAAAGCCTAACTAGGAGCTGATCTGGTGCTAAAAAATGTTTCATTGATGCGCACTTGAGAAGATCTCTGATTTTGGAATAACTCGATCCTCGACACAGCTCTTTGAAGGAAACCAACATGTCGCAGCTTCATAGAAAGCTTGATGTGATTGATCTTGTCATACGCAAAAATTGCAAATATCGGTGTGAACCACATCCACTTCTTCCTTACCGTCCATAGGCGAAGTCCAGTAATTTAAGGATTCAGTCGTTCTGGTCGCAATTGATCTCCCACTCCTGAACTCGTGCTAAATTTCCGAAAGAATCTTATGGTATCCCAAATGAGCTGTACGTTTTATATCACCGCGACCTGTCGGGTCGCAATCAGCGGTTCCCACCTGCGGCCTTCCCACCAGTGGCTGATTCCTTCCTACATCGATCATTGCTCGATCACCATTGGTAGAGCAAGGCGGCTAGACGCGAGCTCGTGCCGCGCTGCGCTCGCCGTCTCCGACAAATTCCAATGTTACAAACTATAATTAAGCACTCTTCTAATAACCTTTTAAACCCTACAAAGATAGAAGTAATGCTGACTGGCCCACTCTTACTGGATAGGTGTTGAGGGAATTTCTTAGGAATAGGCGTAGTGAAGGAATGCTCCCACCTATCAGGAAGCCTCGCTCGAAAGAGGCTCAAGTTGAAAAGTTGGAATTGCAACGGGCCGACAGCTGATGGAAGAACTCTCTTGATGGAGCAAAGGACGATGCATCGAGTGTGGTTGAAGAACCAGAGTTCCACTTTGAAAAAAGCTCAGATATCCCTTGGACGCTAAACCGTAGTGAATTATACATTCGAGAGAAAGAATCAGGTCACTCACTACTTCCAAGATTTACCCCATCTTTCACGAGAATTCTTCCAAACTTTTCTGCGAAATGTTCCGCCTTAACTTTATCAGGAACCACAATGTATCCATCAGGCTTCACAAAAGCACCTCTCTTTCTATTTCGTTTTGGAAGTAATGTATTCGAATAGAGCGAAATTGCTCCCGTTTCCGAAGATTCTTTTCCCAGAAGACAGTTCAACTTATAGATCTTTTTGACGATCCTTCCTGCTATGACCTTATGAGATTGATAGTCACTGGATGTGTTTGCTGAAACAGCCTTTTTATATAACGCTACCCTCTTGAAGAAAAGCGAATGAAGATATGGCAGGATAAGGATCTTCTTCATTGTAACCCTATGCAAAAGGACAAGTTTTCTGCAGTCCTTAAGAGCAAACAGCATCAATTCATACATTGACGTCGAGACCATTGAAAGACCCACACTAGTCAATGGATTCCAAGTAAGAACAGATCAGACCTATCCTAGAACAGATCAGACCTATCCTCATACAAAATTCAATGCTAGCATAGCCACTTGAGCCAATAAGAGGACCCACTCTAACCCCACCGAGAAAGTACAAAATAATAAACCCAAAACATGGTCGTCCCTGTGTACCTATGCCCGCATGTTGGAATCTCCAAAGAGAAGGCAAGGCCTGCACACCACCGCATAGGTCGCTAACGTGTTCAATCATTGTATCGCATGTACCACTCAAGCAACTAGGAGACTTGTGGCGCAAAATATACACTTGTCTCCACCCACGTAAAGATCAGCGACTACTTCGTAACCATTTTGGACAGCTTCACCAAAGGTCAAAACAGGTAGAAGTCTTGCTCGACTAATAGAAGGACGCCTCCATCCGTTTGACGTTGGGCTAATGCCGTTTGGACTCCAGCAATTCCGTCTACAGCCGTCAATTGAATTGTGGCGGACGTGGCGACATCCTTCCTATCTCACGCGCAACACTTGGAAAATTCGCTCAGTGGTGCCCGGAGATGTTGGGGAAGTTAGGGCTTTATCGTTACACTCGCCGCTGAATCTACAACGGGGAAAATTCGGGGATGAGTTTCCTGCGACATTGTAGTGGGCTTTTCGGACTGGAGCGCACTACCCCTTCAACACGAAACGGTAACAGTTTCTCATACGCTGTTGTTTTCTGTGAGGAGTTCGGAAGGAAATGTCTGACGCAGTTCTCTTGCAGTGACATTCGTCTAGGATAGCCAGCTTTCACAATTTTAGCCACAATTCTTGAATATCCTGAGTGTGCAAGGGTTACCAGTTTTTTCATGTTCTTAACAATGCAAGCTCGAGAAAATGTTGCCTAGTTTTAGACATTGCAGTGTTTCCTTAAATGTATATTTTGACATCCATCACAGCAGCAAATAGAACTACTTCGCTCAGTTGAAAATAACAGCTACTCACTCATGCGAGATCAAACATTTGGGTCACCGTGAGGCTTCTAATACCCTTCAAATTATCGGAACGCCCGGCTTCACCGGGCGATAGTAAGAAAATAGTTTTTTCTTCGAAAATTACCAAATTCTACCGTTTCATGTGTTGTATATACCCCCCCCCCCTAGAAGGCAATCCTCCAAATTTTCTATAAACGTTGGGAACGTTGTGATTGTTAAGGAGCGCTGTGCTGATTAAGTAAGTAAATAAATAAACGAACAGAATCAACTACAATTTTTTTAATTTTGACCTCCAGTGAGGCAGGTGTGGTGTTCAGCGCGAGTATACCACTGTCATCGTCTAGAATTTGCGAGCTATCGCAGCAATCATTTCCTGATGGATGCTCAATCACTACGGTTGTGTATCCCTGTCTTCATCTTTCCGCCATTTGCTAAAGTTCACTTATTTTCCTCATCCTGTGATCTCAGCCCAGCGTGCTAAATGAGATTTTTGATTTAGGGTCTTGGGGCACCCACAAACACACGCGCGGCTTCTTGTTTATGTACAGGGAATAGCAGGCAGAGATATTTCTGAATAAAACAGTAGTTACTGGTGCTATTATTTCATTTAAATTTTGTTATCAAGTTAACGATCAGTAAGGATCTATCTTCACAGAAACAGAGAAAATGAATAATCCCGTTCTTTTCTGGAGCTTTTGACCTTTTTTGAAGACTAACTCTTCAAAGCAATCATGTAGACGGACTTGATGTGTTGTATCTCGGGCCAGCCGAAAACCCATTCACTAACTATCCTGCCATGTGTAAATAAAGCAGTCATCCCGTATGGGGGAAGCGGAGAGGACGATAAATAAAAAATACAAAGCCAAGTCGAAGGCAACCTCTTTCTGTGACTTTACACCCCCCCCCCTCCCCGTCCGGTGAGCGGATTTCACTATGATGATAACCACTGCTGCCGTTAACCTTGCTCAACTTTAGCTCGGCCTTACGTAACGTGCTCATTGTCTATGCAGTTTTTGTACCTCACACAAACAATACTGACCGCAAAACAGGTGAATGAATTCGTTTTTCAGAAGTTTATACTTCATTCTGCCTAAGAAAACGATGTTACTATTATGCGAATTTCTTCACATGACGATGAATATGCAGAAAGGAATAATGCGATAGCGAAGCTGTTCATTATAACCATATTATTCTTTACATGTTAAAAGTCACGAAACTGCAAAATGTCTTCACCAAAAAAGTAATATCTCTGAGGCGCACAATAAACAAAAAGCAACCCGTCGGGATGAAAGGTTCACAACTTCCCCACACCATATGAAAGTTTTCACAACTTCCCCACACCATATGAAAGTTCCGCGGTTGGGCGTACGGTTTGTAGTCTGTAGAGTAACCTGAGTTTTATTCCACTATGGAAGAATGTTTCATTAAAAACAACTTTTCGATGTGCTGGACGCGAATAGAATTCCGTCGTCATAAATAGCGGCTAATCCGCACATAGCTGAGACATGTAGGAATGAATATAATCCTAGCTAGTTGAGAGGCACGACGTTTATGATCTGAAAGATACTCGGATTTCCACTGAAAACTACAAATAATAATCGTTGAAAAAGGATCCCTTTTGGTGGTCCGAAATAGCCAGTGGTTACCAACCTGCATATTGATAAGAGCGTTTGCTCATGAGGGCTGGGAGGCATGAAATCGAGTTGGAAGGTTTTCGGATTTTTGCTGGAAAGAGCAATAGTTGCTGGAAAAGGATATTTTTCGCGGTCCAAAACAGCCGTCGTCAGAGGCTACCAACCTGTATTTGACGAAGAGACCTGTTTATGTGGGTCAGGAGGCACAACATTCTTGATCTGTGAGGTACTGGGATGACTGGAAGGTACAACTAATAGTTCGGATTTTGGCTGATCGGCCAAAAGCCAGCGTCAGAGGTTACTAACCTGCATTTGACGAAGAATCGACTTGTTCATTAGAATGAGGAGGGACGATACTGTGAGCATTAAGATACCTGGATTTCTCCCAGAAGAGCCATGAAAGATACAAAGATTTTCATTGGAAATAACACCTGGCAGTGCTGAAAAAGAATACTTTTGGTGAAGAGCAGGCATACGCAGAGGTTACCAACCTGTATATGGCGAAAAGGCCGCCTGTTAATGAGCGATAATAGGAACGATAGTGTGAGCTGAAGTTTGTGAGCCAGTTGCAAAAATGAACTTACAAGGAGATCGCAGTCACATGATTTATTAATCCTGACCCAATAAATCGTTTCTAGCTTTGATTTCGATGGGACTCCCCACGCGCGCGGCTCCAGCTCAAAAATTTTGTCCTGCAATGATCTTGTGCTGAAGTGGTTACGAAAGGGACCGCATCAAGAAGCACCTTGTTCTCGGCGTAGTGGAACAGAGGCCTCTTTATGACGCTGGAGAGTTTTATACGTTCTTGAAGAGGCACCTGTCAATCCTCTAGTACTAAAAGCAGAAAGTCATGACGGATGTTATCTTCACATAGTCGCCTCTCAAGCTGACCTGGGAGAGAAGACTGATTTCTCTGCAGAGTATTCCAAAATTGAAAAGAGAAGGTTATCAAGACGACTGTTTTGTTTTTCCTTAAGATCTTCGTGCTTCAGTGCTCTATGAAGGCCTCCGCATGATTTGAGGTCGAAAACGGTGTTTTTCGTCTATAGCACGCAGCTCATTCGCTTTTCCTTCCGGAATACAACATGTTCATGTGCTAAAACGCACGCGTGAGAGCCATTAGTGACTTTGGAGAATCCGCCTACCGATAGCATTCCTTCGCTTCTCGATCCTATCCATGAAAGGAAAGCTACATACATCCTCTCGAACTGAGATGGTTCTGATTCGTCCAGTAATTGAGAAAATAATGCAGTGCCAATTTTCACGTCCTCTCTCTGATCGTTGATAAACTTGAGTACAAGAAGCAACATGTACATTTCAAAGCAAACTCACTTTTAAGGTCTCCTTCAATTTTTTAAGAACACTTTGGCTCAGATGAAATTTACATAAAATCTACTGGGCCCTGCTCCAAGGGAATACATCAAAAAATAACGGGGGGAAAAATGGAAATTGGGTGCTAACGTGTTTGGAAAGGGCCAGCGGCTCGCGGCGAGTGATGACTCATCGGCTCTTCACTCATTGACATACTTGGAGCGCTAATCTAGCAGCAAAATTAGAATAAAACAAACAAGATTCACCGAATACTTGCTGAGAAATCCCACAGAAGCTGAGAACAACAAATGTTTGATCTTTTGTAGTCAAGAATAATGGTCAACATCAAAAAAGCAACAGTCGTTCGTGATTTAACTGTTTTAGCTTTTGGATATAGCGAGAACGGTGTCCATGTCCTAAACATGGAATCACTTCTATTTTGCCGAGGATAAATCAGAAGGGTCGATGCGTCATCACTCGCCGCGAGCGGCGTGGCCCCTCCCAAATACGTTAGCACCGAAAATTGTTGTCAAGTCACAGACATACTGCGGACAGTCACAAATCTAGCAAGAAGAGATGCTATCTAAACGAAGCCGAAGTAGTGTCTTTGACAAAAGTTCGCGAGTTTGAATAATTCTCATTGGGGCGCTATATTTTATGATATACAACCTCCCGTATACAACCTCCCGGAGGTCAGTTCAAAACCTTATTCTACTACGATGAAAATCTAACAACGATGGACTTTGCTCATCGTAGTACAGTATGGCAGTCATTCAGTAATGATCAACGACTTATAGTTTATCGAGTAGCAATTGAGGAAAATCCTTCAATTGAAGTGAATTCTTTTCATAGCGATCTGAGAAAGCGGAATTCGAAGGGGAGATCGGGTGATTGCGATCCGAATATGGCTTTTTACGGGTTTCACAAAATCCCTTCAAGCAAATATGGTCTACTTTGTAAAGCATTCGTATGATAGACTACTGTAACCACCTCAAGAATTGCAGCACTTTGCGAATGTGTTGGATGAGAAATGGTACACAGAGATGACAAGGAAGGGAACAATCAAAAACTTAGCACCGACAAGTAATTTATTAATTATATGAGAAGAATTTACAAAAGCCAGGAAAAAGGAAGCGGGGCAGCTCGTATTGCGAGGGGATGTTATTTACAGCAAAGGAAGCCGAAAATGTGCTTCAGGAAACTTTGTAGAAACCATAAGGATGCCTACTTAGATCGTAAGTTGCACTAGTCTTTCCCTGGATTTCCTCTACGTTCACGATCATTATAAGTGACCCTGGTATGGTACTGTCATGGGAAAGGTTCATATGAGATACTTGAAGCAAGCTCGAACAGTTGAACGGGCTCATAATATAGAGCGCCCCAAAGAGGATTCAAACGGGCACGAGCGAAATTTTTCCAAAGAGGTTACCTCTGCTTCGTTTAGAGAGCATCGCAAGAAGAGACTTACCTCATTATGGAACTTTTGTGCGTAGCGCAGCTTCGTTGGGTGCGGAATCGTCCATTGCTTTCCCTGTGTCACGCTAGATACACCGTTCACATCCAAATTCTCTAAGACCCTTCTGACCATCACTGCAACGCGAGCAGCGTGTTAGCCTCCGAAAATAGCTCATTAACGAAAAAAATTAAGAAACAGGAGAAACATGGAAAACAAACATGTGCAACAAAGACACAACAATCATAAAACAGAACACAAAATGAGTGAAACCAGGCACAACAACGCCAGTGCAGCGCGTGAGATAGTAAGGACGGTACGTGACCACGTCGGCCACAATTTAATTTACGGCGGTAGACGATTGCTGGAGTCCAAACGGCATTAGCCTTGACGTTGTCCATCTACATACATGTATTACATTTTGAAGATTTCGTAACCCGAACCCAAATCTCTAAGAAAACGAAATTTCAAGTCACCTTCCAATCACGTCTCTGAAGAGCGAATTATTCCGTAATCCTCTTGAGAGTAGAAAACTCAATTAATTAAGATTTCTAATATAGTAAGAGAACAGATGTTAGCCGTCAAGCATTTAACACCAACGCGGGGCTACATGTTTTTGCAAAAGAACGGATTTAAAACGCGGAGAGGGCGCGCGGTATCGCCTGAGGATCACAATTTCAAAAAAAGCATCAGAAAATAAAGAATTGCCTCCATGGAAGTAGTCTGAGATTCGGAAGAAAGATAACTCATTGGAAGAAAGAAGGTCACAAACAACACTAGAGGGGCCACAGTAAACTTCTGAAAGTGTGCACCGGGCATAATCAGCGTCTTTGCGTAGGAGATCTTAGCGGCTTTTATACAATTCCACTCAGATTTACAATGCTATGGCCTAATAAAAGGTCTTCATTCTCAGAAGTAACCGAGTTGAGGCGATCTTCCCTTTGATAAGGAGACGAAGAGAGAAAATGGGAGAACGGTTTCCAGAAGCCTGGTCCTATTGCCTGTGAAACGGTCCATTCTCGACGGCAGTCGACTGATAGAAAAGCAAATATCTGTCTGATGCAGGTAGTATCATGTAAAACCCAGAGGAAGCATTAGGCGCAGCGCTTTCTTCTACACCGATCACAACAGCAACAGTACGTTCGCGACCACTGTCATCACGGGAGGATACAACAGTGATGAAACATTCTGATTGTAAAAGGAAGCGCAAGACAACGGTTGTTTCAAAACACATATCTTAGATCCCAGATATATAACTTCATTCTGTAAATCACTGCTCTATTGATGGATATTGTTGTTTTCCTCCTGCTTTGTTCTTTGATAACACCATACGAACCTGGCCTTTCATCTCCAAAAGACATCTCAAAGCTGTCTCATAGTGAGGGGACAGCGCTGGGTCCTCGATGACAGGATCGATTGCTCTTGTTAGATCATACCCATCGCCGTATTAGTTGAACATCTTATGCTTCTTCCCCCAATGAACTGTACTAAGCGAAATGGAGTATCCACTGACTCGGATGTAACAAAAAAAGAGAACGAATTCGTCTTAAAAAGTGGGCTAATACGAACAGTGGTCCTATACAGTGCGCTAGATCACGATGCGTTGAGCAATAAAGAATGGATCAATACATACACTGACCAGTAGGTACCGCTGACCTTTTCGAATACAAAAAAGAGTTTCAGCTCTCTCTGACGCTCTGAGATCTGAGCTACGAGTAAAACTGATCAGATGTAGCGCAGTAATAGATGATTATGATCCTTGACACGAATGAATCGTAGAATATGTAGTTTAAATGAAATTATCCATCAATACGGCAGAGCTCTAGGGTGCACGGCCGCTCGCGCAGGACGCACCGCCGTAATTACCGTTCTGCTCCCGTTTTTTGCTCGATCGTTCTTTTCCCTCCCTTTCTAATGATTAATTGCATGTTCATAGCGTGGGCGAATGATTTCCTTTCGCGATGTTTCTAAACTTGTGGAGAGTTCCTCGAAGCTAAGTAAATGTCGAAGGGATCGGCAGGCAACTGCAAACTTTCAAGCTGTTATTGTTAGATAACAAATTCACCTTAAGAAGTGGGCTAATACGAACAATGGTCCCAGACAGTGCGCTAGATCACGATGCGTTGAGCAATAAAGAGAATTACATTGGCAATGGCAGAAATAGCCACTTCCGAGCACTCACGAGAGAGAATATCAAGCAATAGCAGCTTGAAACTTGTAAAAAGAGCTGCTCGAGAAAGGATGGTGCGATTCCACCTTACCACAGCTTGACGCCCATGAAGAGGTTGCAATGAGGGAAGGCGCGTGTGGCGCAAGAGAGCTTCTAAGGGCCCAGTACGATAACACACATAGCCTCTTCGTTGATCGTGAGCAAGTTCCACTTCATATAAGTCACAACAACCAACACAGCTGAGAACGCTCACCGAATTTGTAGCGCACTTGTTGGATACGAACCCTCAGCGATTTGTCCATCTTCTACCTTGAGCAACGTCATTGAACAAAGCCGTGGCCATTTGCTTTTTTTACGCAGCAGAGCACTACGGACTAATATTTTCTGGTTCTATGGCCAGAAAGTGAGCTCAAAGTAAAACACTTCTCAGTAATCGAGAGTAGTAAGAGTTCAGCTACCGAAACACTAATACTTATTGGACTCTTCTTTCCTTTCGTTTATTCTTTACCTCCTAACGCCACTCTATTTGAACTCCGAAAAACCTTGACAGCGTTTGCAGCGTCTCGGAAAGAAAACACATGCGGTTTGATTCAACATCTTTTCATATTCTATCACCCTACCAGCTTTTTTTTGTAAACCTTTCTCTTGCTTGTTTGCAGTTCACAACTTTATTTGTGGCTTTCAAAACTTCTACTATTACGTTCGCAACTTACATTGTTGCTTCTTCGTCATCCGGACGCCCAACTTCCTGATAGAAAGTGAAATTTTCGTTCATATTGAGGATCGAACCGTTGTCCTGTAATGCAATCTTCAGTGATCTTCAGTGTGCAGTTAAGATTTCCTGTTAATGACATATCCTATGCTGCCCGCTTCATCAAGAAATGCAACATTTCCCCATAAATCCCGATGCCGTGGATCCTGCTGATTGATGATGATTTTCTTTCTTTTTCTTCGCAAATCCTTGATGTATCTCGGTCGGTTGTACATCGCACACTAAAGAGGTCATTACTTCATTACTCGTTCCGCTGTGTCTGTAATTTCGATGGCCTTTGGTCGCCAGCTGCTCGGAAAACTAGGAAAACTGACGGCTAGTGCGAATGTGCAAACCGAGCAGACTACAAACACACACTCTACCATTTTTTTTGTAAACCTGTAAGAGTGCAGTCCACTACTTAGAACGCACTCTTACAGCGCGTCGCGTCGCCGGTTCTCCTACCCTTTCGCGCATGAAGGATAATTAATTATTCCCAATTTGAACAATTGTGGCCTGTCCCGTGCAAGCCGTTCTCGTCCAGGCATCCCTTTCCTGCAAGCCGTACGTTGGCGTCCGTTTCTCGGGCTTGGGGTAGAAACGTGTAGTACTTTTTCCAGCTTGACACAGTTGCAGGGCAGTGAGTGGCAGTCAGGACCTCTGCAATATGCCACCCACTTCAGAGAGGGCGTCAGTACCGCTTGATAGCCGCTTATGTATGGGCAGATGTGATGAGCTCAGAACTTAAAGACAGCTCCCGCGATAAAAGTCTCATGGATAGCTGCTTTCCAATTATGAAACAGTAGCTGATAAGTAATCTCCCAAAGAAGAAAACAGGCAAGAAGCGTCCTCCAGAACAACATAAACAAAATCGCTCCCTCACAGTCACACCTCCCTGCGGTCTCTGTGCAACCCCTAGCTCACAAATCTCTCTATCACATCTCGCAGTAGTTGATATCATCCAGTGCAAAAAAAGAATACAAAAAGAAAACAACAAAAACGCAGAGGAAAAACTCTTGGAAGGAAAAAGGAATTTTATCAACGCGGTGTCTGAATTTGGGATTACGGTAGCGCACGTTTTGTGCGTCGAGGTTTTGCATCACGAAAATTGCGTCACTCGTGCTTTTTACGCGTTTCACCTCGCGAAATGAGTTGAATTGAATGTATATACCTCCAATGAGTAAACTGTAATAAAGGGGAGCAGAATTATCCATGGGCATTAGCAATGCCCGCCGCCCCGACTAAGAACAACTGAGTGGCCTCCGTCGGAGGACATCTAGCAAGTAAGGCGGTCCAACTGAGCAGGCGTTAGAACTAGAACTTACAGCGGCTGTAGCTCGCTTCTCGCTCGCTGTGCAGACGAATAGAGTGGGACAGTCTCTAGCTTGGGGGCTGTACTACTTGCACAAGGAAGGACGACCATGTACTACTCGAGCGCGGGGGCTGTCTTTAAGCGGCCAGAATCCGACTATTCATATTTTCCCACGGCTGCGGTCGCGGTTTTCACCTTGAAGCGCGCTACTTCAAGTAGCCTTGAGCGCGTCCCCACATGTTCATACTGAAAATTTTGCGCTTTCGACCGCAACTCATTTGTTGCTGAACCTAGCTTTTTGTTGTTTCTATAAGAAGCGCGTATGTTACCTGGTCAGTGCAGTATTTTCCTGATTTTCAGGTGAATGATTTTGGAGCTAGTTTCCTTTCACATGAACTATTTGTGTTAAGTTGCCAGATCAGAGCCCAAAACTTAGTTATGTCCTTCCTTTGATTTCGTGCCAAACTCTTGAAAAGTTTCTTCTCTACATTTATGGAAGTTATGAAAAAGAGCTCGCATGAGCTATGACTTATCAAACGTACTCTAATAACTCAGTTCCAGGTTGAAGGGTCAGGAACAGCCTTTCCTCATCTCTGCTGTTTAGCCCTGGCAATGGGATGGACAACTAAGTGGGACTCATATGTCAGGAATTTATTTCATCTCAACATCTTTGCATCCCCAATTGAGTTTCGTTTCGATTCTGCTACGCTATACCATTGGAAGCATGAGAAATGTAAGCGACTTTTCTCCAGCTTGACTTCTACTTCCTATAGCTAAACATTGTTCTTCCTTCCTCATTTCGGTGGCACCTTTCGAAAAGATGGGTCGCAAGCAGCTGATAAATATCTTCTTCTTCTTAGCGTTCTTGTCCAGCTGTTGTCGGGTACGCTTCTTTGACCAACGCTTTCCAACGGTCCCTGTAAATAGAATCGGCTGCGGACAGGCCAGCAGCAGTCATGTCCATATTCAGGTTGTCTTTCCACCGCATTCTAGGTCGGCCTTTTGGACGTTTACCGGTGAAGACGACCTTATCAGCGGACTTCGATACAGCATCAGGAGGTCTCCGTTGAACGTGACCATACCAGCGGAGACGAGCTGCGGCAAGGGAGTTGGCAATCGGCTGGACCTTCATCCTGTCTCGGACTGTTTCGTTGCGGATTCGGTCGAGTCGCGTGTGTCCCAGACTCCATCGTAACATTCTCATCTCCATAACACCGTAGGCTCTTGTTTCCTCGGCCGTCATCTGTTTAGTCTCGGCTCCATAGATGGCGACTGGCTTCACGACTGAAGTGTAGATCTTTGACTTCAGGCGTATTGGTATTCTCCTATCACAGAGAACGCCAGTAACAGATCTCCATTTGCTCCATGCAGCGTTGATTCTTGCAGTGGTGTCGGCCTTGGCATCTCCGTCCGCGGCAAGCGTAGATCCGAGATACGGAAACGTCGTTGCTCTGGAGAGTGGTGTTCCATCGACTACGATTGACGATGTTGTTGCGGTGGTGCACATATATTCCGTCTTGCTTATATTAAGCCTGAGTCCATGGCTGGCAAGCTCTCTCTTCCAGCGGTTGACGCGCCGTTCTAATTTCCCTTTGGATCTGTCCATCAGCAGTACATCGTCAGCATATCCCAGCGTCAAAGGCGGCTCTTTCCTGATGTTCCTCGTAGCGTAGTCCATACATAGAATGAACAACAGTGGCGAAAGAGCCGATCCCTGGTGAACACCGACAGCCACCCGGAATTGTGGAGTGTCTCCGACAGGTGTCCGGATAGAGGTTGTAGAGTTCAAGTAGGTCAGCTGGACTGCCTTAATGAGTGCTTCTGGAACTTGCTGATACCGAAGAGCTTCCCAAATGAGTTGACGCGGCACTCTGTCGAAGGCTTTCTCCAGATCCAGAAAAGCCAAATGAAGTGGCTTGTTCCATTCTCTAGCCTTTTCCATCAGACGGCGAACAACGTGGATGGCGTCTGTGGTCCCGTGTTCAGTCGAAATCCGCACTGCATCCGACTGATGTTAACTAATTCTCTCAGCCGTTCAAAAACTTTCAAACTGTGGCACATTAGGCGAATCGGTTGGTAGTTGCTGCAGTTAGTTATTGGTTAGTTAGTTAGTTACATCTCCCTTCTTTTTATATATTGGCACGGTGACACTTTTGACCAGTCTTCCATACTTCAACGGGAATGCCATCTGGACCAGTAGCCTTCCTGTTCTTCATTTTCTTGATGGCACCTTCAACTTCATCCTCGGTGATACGTGGGATGGGCCCCTGGGTCGGTGGTGGACACTCGATGTCGCAGATTTCCTGGAAGTAATCTTGCCAGCGCTTCCTGATTTTCTCAAAGTCATACAGAAGCACTCCATTGCCAGATTTAATGAACGTCGTGGTGCTCGTGAAATCTTGCGTTGCTCTGGAGCGAGCTCTGGCAAGGCGGTAAATCTGCTTCTCTCCTTCTTTGGTATCCAGATCGGCGATAAGAGCTTCTGCCTTGCTCTTAATGGCACTAGCAATTGTCCGTTTGGTTTCTCGCTTGGCTTCGCGGTACCTCATTCTGGTCTCTTCCGTAGGGTTGAGGTACCAAGCTTTGTACGCGTCTTTCTTTGCCTTGACCGCGGCTGAGACATCTTCGTTCCAAAACCAGGCCCGTCGGTCCGGTGCACGCTTAAATCCTTTCTTATAGCCAATGGGCCGCGCAGTATCTCGGATTTCACCGACAAGTCTTTTCCAGTCATTCTCAACGTCTTCGGACGTGGCCTGATGGATCTTCATCGATAAGTGGTCCTTGACAGTTGGTCTCAGCGTAGCAATCCTGTTCCACCTCAAAAGCCTTCTGATGATTCTCGGCTGCTTGAAGGCAGATGAGTTGGCCGGCATCTTAATGGTCGCAATGACTGGACGATGTTGACTGTTGACCGTTACCGATGGGATCACCTTGCAGTCTAGCACGTTGCTTCGTTGGCTCCTCCGTGTCAAAATGTAGTCGATCTGGGTCTTACGTACTTCTATAGCACGTGACCAGGTGGGATCTCTTGATCTGATCACAATCAATTCCTTCTGGGAGAAGGAATTGACTGTGATCAGATCAAGTGACTTGGCGAACTCCAATATGCGTATGCCATCATCATTCCTTGTGCCGTAGGCAAATCGTCCTTGAGTGTCTTCGAACTGGTAGTTGCTTGCGCCAATCCATTGAAGTCATCCATGATGTACAGGTCTTCAAATGGAAGCGCGGGTGGCAACGTAAGATCAAATGGAAGCGCGGATGCTACGTCGGCAAGCTGCTCCCAGAACTTATCCTTGTCGGCAGTGGGCAAATTTCCTTGCGGAGCGTAGATGCACATAATATGGGTGGCCCTTTTGCCGAAAATCACAGTAATTCTCATGATGCGGTCGGAAACCCGTTGTACATCTTGAACTGCATGCTCTAGCCTCTGTGACACTGCAATGGCGACCGTTGACTTTGGATCGCTCTCCGTTATAGTACAAGTTGAATCCTCCGATCCTTCTCGTCTTAGCGCCAGCCCATTTCGTTTCTTGAAGCGCGCAGATGTCGATGTTCCTTTCCGTCAGCATGTCCGTCAGTTCGGCAGAACGGCCGGTCAGGGTGCCGATGTTAAGTGTGGCGATCCTGATGGTCTCGCGCTTGTCCTTTACGGAGGACTTCCTAGCTTGTGTGTCCATTACGGTGGACGTCCTAGTTTGGCCCATTACGGTGGGCAACCTAGCTCTGATCGGGATACTTGAAAAATCCATTGATCATTATTGTGCAGAATTTGAATGAACCTCCTGAGTGAAGTTCTGCAATGCTTCTATCCTCAGGAGGCACCCTCCGCGTTCGCTGGCCGAAGCCACCACCCCCATGCCACGTTGAGGCCGCGGATAGGATTTATGGGGCACTGATAAACAAATAAACTATTTAAAATGAACCATACCAAAGAGTTATGAAGAGTAATCGAGAGTCGCTGTGAATTCCCGCGTATCCTGTGAGATTTTTCGCTATGTGATATTGTTCCTAAGCCGTGATATAAATCACTTCATTGCCTAATAGTAAACGTGACACATTGACAATGCAACATGCAACAAAAAGGAGCATCGGTGTTGGAAATGTAATTAACTTGAGTATACAAAGTGAACGGGCGAAGATTGATTTTGACATTCGAATGACAGATGACTCGAGGTGCACATAACAATGGTTCTGATTTACCGGTACAAGTGAACAAGAACATTTACAAAAACAACATATAGCAGAGGAGGGTCAGAGTCAGAAACTTTTTCAGCTTTACCCCTAGGTTGAATTTAACTTTGATTGGTTGCCACTTCAAATGTACCAGCGCCGCAACATACACATTTTCTGGAGATAATGCACTTCAAGTGCACCCCAATTCCACACTGATCACACTGAACCCAGTCAATGGGTGTATCTAGTACATTTACAGAATTCGCAAGGGGTGTCCTCTTATCACATACGGCAAAGAGCCCGAGCTCGTCGTCGCTCAATGTCCTCGTGGATAAGGGGAGGAACACCGCGCTTTGTCTTTCCTGCTTCCAGTTCCGTCCTCTGGAATGCAACTCGATTGTGTGGCGCAATTTATAACAAAGCATAATCGCAAAATAATTATAGAATAATAAAAAATACACAAAACAAGATACCTTCAACATTGGTTCTACTTAGTAGAGGGAAACCCCTTTTTCTCCTTTGTTTGACGATGCTGGTGCGCGACCTCCGACGGGGAGCTCTCTATGAAGCGGCATATGAGACATCAGTATACGTGAATCTAGAAAACGAAAGATTAGGCATTTCTGGATCAAGAAAAAGAATTGGAAGAGGAGACTTGATACAGTAAGTTTTTTCCATCACAGTTTTTACTCCTTGCTCAACCGTTTGCAGTTTTACTTCAGCCTCACGGGTTCCTTCGATACCCAGCCTCCCACATATGCAGAAAGGTAGTCAGACATCCGAAAAATGTCCAATTTGTAAATGCAGTTGAGATTATCACATGTAAATTACCCGTTCTGTTAGAATATTCATATTCATATTCACACAATTTTCCTCGCTAGAGTCCTCTGCGTTGCTCCCTCCTTCCGTCATATTATTGTTGAAATCAGAGTTAAAAGAAGTGTTTGAAACTGGAGTGAGGAACGCTTGGCATACCACACCCACCAGGGGGATCGAGTGCTACTTCTTGTTCTGAACGATTGCAACGAGCGATGAAACAGATAGAAAAACAGCAATCTACCGTCGTGCAGCATTTGATAGATATGTATGTACTTGCACGATGTTTGCTTTGATGTTATCGCAAAAGGAAAAGGAGGCTCCAAAAGAGCACACGCCACATAGCAGATAATGATGGCTCCTTCCCGTTTTGCAAGGGCACGAGTGCTGATTGAATAGACCTTCCATTCGATGATGTTACGACCGATCCCTTTCTCATGACTCAACAATCCGTTTCGCTATCGACGGCTCTCCTATGTCTCCGCCGATTCTCTTTTTGGCGATATTTTCCGTCCATGAGGTTTCGAGTGCCGTGGAAAACGTCACCGACACAACTGATATTGCGACTAATGGTAGCTCCCTTGTTACCATGATTCCATGGTTCCTAACCACGTCACCTAACCACGTCAAGTAAAGCTTGCACCAAAGCATCTAGGTGCGAATTCGTTGCCTTGTTGAGATAAAAATACTTTAGTGTACGATGAAACTTTCATTGAACATATTGGTATTCATAATGCACGATGATCTTGCATGAGGCGCCCTTTCTTTTTTGAGATGTTACTGACTGACGAATATTGTTCCGAAAACGTGAGCGGATTTATCTTCTTTCTCATCTAAATTAGACTGAGTATCGCAAAGCCTTCTGAACGCATACGAAAGTCACCAATGCCATTCCGGTTTGTTGGAGACGGTGAAGCGACAATACTGTTATGCGGGGTTCACTAATCCTCTGCGTTTTCTGAGGGAACAAAAACGAAAAGTTATCAAATACGGCACACTGGTGGTGCCACGAACATAGAAGACGCTTAGTTTCCTTCGCAGCTTCTAGGGGAGCTGCGGTGAAAGCGTTCGAAAAAGTACTACAATTATCAGTCATGGAGCATTCAGGATTGAAGTCCGGGCAAATGTCACGCACGACGTTGGAGAATCTGATCACTGCTTTCGTATCCATGGTGGAGCTTATCATATATCCCGCAGGTACTCCTCTTCCGATGCGATCAACAACCATTAGAGTAAGCAGCTTAACAATGTATCGGCAGCAGTTGTGAGTGTCGTCCAAACTCACACCACTGCGCACATATTTTTTTCATCAACAAGAGTTGAAGCGGAGTGACAATAATGAGACAGAAGTTGGAGCCATCAGGACTACTAGGCGGCGCAAATATCCTCATCCCATCTTCAGGGTCTGCCTTCGCAAACCGGAGCGCAATGGATGTCAAATCGTTCTCATGATATCTTCCTCTATGTAGTCCCATCTCCACCAGTGTATTCCTCACATCCATTGCAGTGATCCAGTACGTAGGATCCGAAGATGATAAATGTTCCTTGCGGAGTACGCTAACTGCAATTGAACAGAGTATTGCTTCTCCGGCAACACGTTTATTTCTTTTCTATCACTGGGGAAATAACGGGAGCAAAGCGGCACTGACTAGATGAGCAAGATGCATTACGGAGAACTCGATGTCAGTGGTTCCAGTTATCTCATTCTCAGCAGTCTAAAAGAAGCGTAAAGCTATTACAAAACAGGTTTGCCTTCACACCGACTCCCCAAAGACTCACTTTCAAATATGCCTGCACGCCTACTAGCTAAGGTGGGCACCGTTCGGTGATGGGAGCGGGGGGAGGTTGGGGAAATATTTCGTTCGGCATGTTCGACTTCCCATCATGTGAGCCATCAAGTAAGATCCTTGAGATCCAGTGAAACCACGAAATGACGCTGGAAAATGTTTGCGTAGACCACATGCCAATTCTTGTGAGAGTTCCTGGGAATTGTTGTAAAGCAGTGAAGTACCATACAAATACCAAATGCCATGCTGGCTCGACGAGCTCGCCAGCTTCACAACAGTTTACAGGTTTTACAGGAACCGAAATTATATTACAGCAAAAGAAAAGTATCCCCTCCTTTCCATCACCGAACTGCACGCCTAAGGTGACTGCATGATAATTCTCAGAATGAATACCGAGGCAAAAATCAATTACTGAATGAAAACAGGGTACAACCACTCACGACTTGACTGCTGTTGGTAATTTCATGGAGAATTCTTCCCGTTGAATCACTGGGTCCGTGCCCTTTGGAACGTCGTGGCAACTGCAATCAGCATGGCTCATCACACCGATTTTCGGATATTTCTCTTCCAAACGACATCAACTGAAAAGGAAGAAGGTGAAACAACTAGAGTAAAACCGAGCGCAATATGCGGACAATCAAAACGATTCGAGAAAACAGTACAGACATCCCGAATACACGTTTATCAAAATATGACTACCTACGACGACGTACACAACCCCTTCAAAGAACCCGAGAATCCTAGAAAGAATGGGTGCTAACGTATTTGGGGGGGGGGACCACGCGGCGCGCGGCGAGTGATGACTCATCGGCTCTTCACTCATCGGCATACTTGAAGCGCGATTCTAGCAGTCAAATTAGAATAAAACAAACAAGGTTCACCGGGAACTTGCTGAGAAATCCCACGGAAGCCGAAAACAAATGTTTGATCTTTTGTAGTCAACAATAACAGTCAACAACAAACAGGCAACAAAATTTTGTAGTTGATTCAAAAATCTTCCAGCCCACAACTGTTTCTTCGGACTTTTTAGCGTTACTGTATTAATATAGCTAGGTCGGTGTTATATCCATGTCCTGAACACAAAATTACTTCTATTTTGCCGAGGAGGGAGCAGAAGAGCAGATGAGTCATCGCACGCCGCGAGCCGCGTGGTCCCCCAAATACGTTAGCACCAAAGAATGTTCATCTGTCGATTCACTTTGCATTAATTCTATCCAAGGGCGCCGTGTATGATCAAGAGGAAACATCACATGGGCTGGTGCATAAAGTAGTTATAATGCATGAGAAAAAGTCGACTGAAAAAAATTCGAAGAATAATCAGAAGCATAATCGTAAATAGACGCCGCTATACCCGCGTTCAAAAGTTCGCCCGCAGAGATCTCAACAATAGTTGAAATAGCGCGCCCTATGGTGACAACCGCGACGCAGCCGCGGGAAGACAAGAATGTCCGGATTTTGCCGTTCAAGTTCTTCTGATGAGCTTTATGGCTCTAACATGAATGTCAACTACATCGACGAAAACGCACAACTACATAACTACATCTATACTAATGCATATGTGTAACAAGATCATTAACATCAATTTAACATATATGATGTGACGCAAAAGAACAAAATGCCTACAAAACACAAGAGAGAAGAGCAGAGATTACATGCAAGAGATTATTACAATGGAGCGTCAAATAAAGCAAAAGTTTTCTTTGATGGTGAAGGTTTGAAACGATCAATCTCGATATCTAAGGAC
>MU912339.1:28311-53043 GCA_036418165.1 Cooperia oncophora
GCATGATAATTCTCAGAATGAATACCGAGGCAAAAATCAATTACTGAATGAAAACAGGGTACAACCACTCACGACTTGACTGCTGTTGGTAATTTCATGGAGAATTCTTCCCGTTGAATCACTGGGTCCGTGCCCTTTGGAACGTCGTGGCAACTGCAATCAGCATGGCTCATCACACCGATTTTCGGATATTTCTCTTCCAAACGACATCAACTGAAAAGGAAGAAGGTGAAACAACTAGAGTAAAACCGAGCGCAATATGCGGACAATCAAAACGATTCGAGAAAACAGTACAGACATCCCGAATACACGTTTATCAAAATATGACTACCTACGACGACGTACACAACCCCTTCAAAGAACCCGAGAATCCTAGAAAGAATGGGTGCTAACGTATTTGGGGGGGGCACGCGGCGCGCGGCGAGTGATGACTCATCGGCTCTTCACTCATCGGCATACTTGAAGCGCGATTCTAGCAGTCAAATTAGAATAAAACAAACAAGATTCACCGGGAACTTGCTGAGAAATCCCACGGGAAGCCGAAAACAAATGTTTTCATTTGTTTTCGGCTCCCGTGGGATTTCTCAGCAAGTTCCCGGTGAACCTTGTTTGTTTCATTCTAATCTTTTGTAGTCAACAATAACAGTCAACAACAAACAGGCAACAAAATTTTGTAGTTGATTCAAAAATCTTCCAGCCCACAACTGTTTCTTCGGACTTTTTAGCGTTACTGTATTAATATAGCTAGGTCGGTGTTATATCCATGTCCTAAACACAAAATTACTTCTATTTTGCCGAGGAGGGAGCAGAAGAGCAGATGAGTCATCGCACGCCGCGAGCCGCGTGGTCCCCCAAATACGTTAGCACCAAAGAATGTTCATCTGTCGATTCACTTTGCATTAATTCTATCCAAGGGCGCCGTGTATGATCAAGAGGAAACATCACATGGGCTGGTGCATAAAGTAGTTATAATGCATGAGAAAAAGTCGACTGAAAAAAATTCGAAGAATAATCAGAAGCATAATCGTAAATAGACGCCGCTATACCCGCGTTCAAAAGTTCGCCCGCAGAGATCTCAACAATAGTTGAAATAGCGCGCCCTATGGTGACAACCGCGACGCAGCCGCGGGAAGACAAGAATGTCCGGATTTTGCCGTTCAAGTTCTTCTGATGAGCTTTATGGCTCTAACATGAATGTCAACTACATCGACGAAAACGCACAACTACATAACTACATCTATACTAATGCATATGTGTAACAAGATCATTAACATCAATTTAACATAATATTGATTAACGCAGGAACAAAATGCCTACAAAACAAGAGAGAAGAGCAGAGATTACATGCAAGAGATTATTACAATGGAGCGTCAAATAAAGCAAAAGTTTTCTTTGATGGTGAAGGTTTGAAACGATCAATCTCGATATCTAAGGACTGGCGGTACAGAACTCTGGGGTCTGTAGCAAACATCCCTGTTGTTACGGTGTCATGAACTTGACGGAATCATAAATGTTCATGGAAGGTATTATAGAAGTGGGTATTTAGGATTTGTGCACGCGTCAGGATGACTGTCGGACAAGCAGTGGATTGGAGGTCGCAGTTATGAACGGGAGAGTGAATGAGTGATCGCTGAAGTGGAGGAGGGGTGGGCAATCAACCTCTGCGAGAAAAAACGACTGGACTCTTCGAGACTTTTCAGTCACACGTTGACATAATGGCGGGAAATGATCAGATATACGAACATGATGATCAATCGTTACGACAGGAGCTGGAAGGCACAATTAGATGAGGTTCGTAAGAGCGGTGTTATATAGTCAAGCGATGGATGTAGGAGAAAGGTCAAGGAATGACGTGTGGGAAACGGATAGTGACAAATTCAACAAGCCAAGCGGTCGGGTGGTGTACAAGCAGTTTTAGCGTGAACTGTCGATATTCGATGGTGGTCAGCAGGAAAGGGCTGTTGGTATTGCTGCTTATTCACACTGTATATCTCGATCAAGTTCCCTGAAATGGGGGAAGAAATGCGATCAGCAGGTGACAGGTAGAGAACGAGGTAGGAATGTGCACACTTTACATGAATGTGAAGTGAACTTGATAAATTTCACTGAAGTGTAACTTCAACCAGCAAACTGTTGAAGTATTAGGGTGTCCACAAAGTTCGTTGGCCATTTGTAAACAGCGTCGCGTTACGCAACGCGTTGTGATTTTGCATAAAGATTTCGCAATACTGAAAGTACTCGCGATGGGCTATCTTCTGAGCTAGCTAGCTCTAAATTTCCTTTCCTGCTCTTCCCACAATAAAGCAGTGAAGATGAGTGATAGTCACCACCACCGCCGATGTTTGCTGGACTACTACAACCTGGGCATCTCCAGACGTCAGGCCACGACCAGGATGCGTCAGCAGTTTGGTGATAACACCCCTTCTAAGAACTGGATGTCAAAATGGTGGACTCGCTTCACCAATGAAAACTATGGCATCGAAGATATGCCGAGGTTTCTGGTTCTCTCGCCACGGCGTCGTCCACTACAGCATCCTACCCAATGCCACAGTGACGGCAGAGACCCTCTCTAAAGAATTGCAGGAGGTCAAGGTGAAAGCTGCCGCCTTGTCCCAGAAACTTGCAAATCCGTGGTTGCTCTGAGACAACGCGCGCCCCCACAAAGCGAGAGATACTCAGGCCGTCCTGGACAGGCTGGGCATCAAGACGATCACGCATCCACCGTATAGCCCGGACATCAGTCCATGCGATTACCACATCTTCCGGTCCATGCAAAATTTCTTGGACGGAAAACAGCTGAAGAACGAGCGCGACCTCGAGGACGTGATCGAGGACTGGGCCGAGTCGCGGCCGGCCAGCTTTTGGGAGGATGGAGTTGCCTCTCTACCCGATCGTTGGCGAAAGGTAGTGGGTATGCATGGAGATTATATCATGGACCGGTAAGTTCAACTTGGTGAGATATCTTTACCAGCTCTGAAAAAACGAATGGCCAACGAACTTTGTGGACACCCTAATATTATTCACCTCAAGGGGAAATTCAAATGGTTGGCGCCGAATACAGAGAGATGAAAATCGCTACAGTTCTCCGGCGGAAGCTGCTAACCCGCTCATCGATATCCGGTTTCCGCGATCTTCTAAACTCGCCGCACGAAGCCATATCTTCGTACTCCATCCACTTCGAGTGACATGCTGCGTTTTACGGCATAATAAGGACAGCTTTCGCGTTCCCAATTCGCGGGCGTCTGTTGCTGTAACTGCAATAGTCCTCAATCTCTAGAACTCTCCTTTTTTCGCGGCTTCTTGATTATCGAAGGCACTATGGCCCTGATAAGCGGCGGTTTATACCTAGTCCTAGTCGTACGGCCCACTGAAACTCAACGGCTATTTCCTGTCATGAGTGAAGTTTTTATCCCTAGTTTTTGGTTTTTTTTACTTGACGTCATGGATGCGAAGAAACGATTGGTGAGCCAGAAGCGGCAGGACATCGCTTCACTGACATAGAAGGAGCAGTCGCGTAAAACTCGTACAGTGATGCCAAAGCTTCCCCACTTCAGATGTACTGCACAAGTTATCTCTCTCTGTTCTCTCTCCGTGTAGCGCAACTAGGCTCATTACAGTACCCCTTCCAAGAAACCTCTCTGACATCTTGTCAGTCTTCACTTATTCCAGTGGTGGGCTCAGGGTGTTATCCATGATTTTTTTTTGGCTTTTTCTCGCTGAAGAGTCACTTAGCGACTATAGGTTTGTGATCAAATGCCACTACACTCAATATGCAGTGGCCGGGTTTGTCTTTAATCTCGCCGGTTTTCACAGGTATTGAATAATTATAAATATAAGAGGTATGCAATATCAGTCGCCTCGATTCAACTTCCGAAAACAGGCAAGTGTTGATCGAATTTTCTTGGGTTTTGACCGCCTTCCGTAAGGAGGCTGAAAAACCTCAACGAGTACGCTGGAAACTTATATACGAAGGTTATTTGACATCCTGATTACAGATATGACACTCATTTTGGCGCTGGCGCTAATAGAGGACACTGCGATCATCGACATCGATCAAGAAACCCCAGTGTGAATGTTTACACCGTTCTCTGAGAAAAATGATGGCGCCATATTAGCTTTATGCTGCCAAATGGAGATAGCGTTAATTGTAAGTGTTTATTACAAAGGTGACCCTGTGCTAAAAAACAACACAAAAAACAAGCAGAACAACAACACTTCCAAAACTAATGCCGTGTAACCAAACCACAATAAAACCATTCAGTAAAAGCGAAAGGAAAAAGCGAAAGGAAAAAGCGAAAGGACACAGTGAATACACTTGAGGTTAACGAAGCTTGTAAAAGTATTATGATGTGATATTTTTGTCTTAAGCGGCCCGAAAAGCGCTTAGTTTGCTTGTGGTCTCTCTTAAACGGACTAGTCTGTTGAACTCTGACTCTTGAACTGTTTGCAAAGAAGTGATGCCTGATATTACTCTTAATTCGACGAGTAATAAGCTTTTTAGAACTACCTCTGGTAATTGATTTTCTGACTGCAAAAAGAGTGCTAGGTTCAACACCAGTGCGTAAGTGAAGAATCCTTGTAGAGAAAAATCAAGTCAAATTTTTTTCCTTCGGAGAGCTAGAGTCTCAATATTCAGGTCAAGGTACTTAAACCCTACTGCTCTCAAGAAGATCCTTCTGGTAAATTTGTTTTGAACCTTTTCTGAAGCGTTGCTACTTCCTTTTTACTCCGACTATAAACTACAGTCCCGTATTCCAACATTGATCTGATGTAAGTCTTGTATGCTTTGCATAATACACGGGAATCCCTGGTTAGGAGTGACCTGAACATGTTATGTAAAACAACAGTTGCTTTAGATGCGATTTGTGAACAGTGTGCATCAAAACTCAAGTCACTGCGAATACCCCTTGGATCGAATACGAGGAAGAGCCATCAACGTTAAAAACGAATGTCACAATATGACCAGGATATCGAATTACTTTAATGGACAAAGTTTCACCAAAAAATTTTAGTAATAGCTGAACAATGCCCAGGGCATGATTCCTATATGTTCCACAAAACTCTCAGAAGAAGCGTATGATTCAACTTAGGATGAGGTCTTTACTGAACGATATAATTGTAATGTGTACAATATGACGATGCAGTTACAATGTAATGTACAATTAAAAGTTCCATGTTATCAATGATAGGCCGAAGTGGTGCAGTGGCAAGTGGAGCGCTTAGCACTATGAAATATGAAATATGTAAATAAATATAAATATGAAATCCTGGACATGCTTCCGCCGAAGCCAATCAAGCTGTCTACCCTCCAGTTAAGGTAACTTGGTATCAATTTCGTCTGCGAGGTTGAAAACACTGGACGGTACATCGGCTGGCCCCGCAACTCACTGTGTGTGCCACATCGCATTGAATAAGTCGGTACATTAGTGCATTCGTTCGGTTACACTCATCGTGAGCGGCCGACTTTCCTATCGCTCCGGGCATATTCTGTTGGTGAACTGCTTATTACCTGACCTACTGCTGCTATCCATACGACGTGGTATTCCTATCACATCATATTATTCGGCATCGGTCACTCTGAGGATATACCAGCATATCTTTTCGATATCCCATCACAGTTACTGGATTGGGAGATTGTA
Organism: Cooperia oncophora; assembly: GCA_036418165.1. NCBI lineage: Eukaryota > Metazoa > Nematoda > Chromadorea > Rhabditida > Trichostrongylidae > Cooperia > Cooperia oncophora. Next base: position 33,951 of record MU912339.1, read on the forward strand.
CGGAGCAGTTGCACCGTCGACGCAGTTAAGTTTTCGATACACAGTACTTTGATTAGTTGGTCATGTCTCAGAACAAGACGAAGGCTCGCCAATCGACCAATGCTAAATCAGGAAACTCGAGTTCTTTGAAGAATGGTCCGTCTGAGATTGACGTTGCGCAAATGTCGGTGTCGGAACTTATAAGTGCAATGATGGAAAGGAACGAGCAATTGAAGGATCCTGTTATGGGAAGATATATCAACTGCACTGGTGGCTAAGTTGCCGGAGACGATAACGGAAGCTGTTGAGGCTGAAAAGAAGGCACGTAGCCTGGTGATTTTCGGAATTCCTGAATCTGCCCCTACTACATCTCCCTCTGTGAAACAGCAGGAACTCGAAGGAAAAGTTGGTGATATTCTTGACTGTATGGGGGTCGGTGCCGCCGTTTAAGTTGACGCTTCTTGGGCAAAACCGGGAAGAGCACACCCACGACTGACGTTAAACTTGTGTACTAGCCGGAGTCACTGGCTCCGCTCTACCTACTTAGGGCTATCGTTTGCGCCGCGCAGCAGGTTTCTCAAATGTATACATACGTAAAAGCTTAACCGCTGCTGAGCGCAAACACGAGTGCGAGTTAAGGGAAGAGTGCAGGGCTCGCAATAAACAGTCAAATGGCCGTGTATGGGTAGTGTACCGTGGTGAGCTAAGACGTGTCGACGAGCTCCCTAATAGACGGGGTTCGGAACGCCGTAAGTCGCAAACGGTCCAACGTCCGGGTATTCGATGTTACTCTTTAAATCTAGAGTTTAAGCATTAAAATGCATATTTGCTACTTTTTGTTGACACATAAGATCCCGATATGAGTTTTCATGCAAGCAGAAACATGGCTTTCCTCGCAGATTGCCAATTCGCGAAGCTATTGAAGTCGCCCTACAAATTTCCGGCTTGATCTTAAAGGAGCGTAAAGGTGGGGGTTTTTGTTGTATAGCACCAAGATGCATTTTTTCTAGCTTCTGCAAGCCCAGCTTCCCTCAACTCTGAGCTACTTTGCCTAGATGGCTATGACATATCCTCCGCTGTTCTGTTTAGGGTTGTGCTTGTTTATAGACCACCTAATTCTACGTCAGATGATGATAGTACCCTCATCGACTCTTTGCTCGATCTATGTACTTCGAATAGGCATCTGGTACTTAGAGCGACTTTAATATCGATGCTGACTGGAAAATGGGTAGGGCCAACAATCCTGTTTCCGCTAAGTTTCTAGAGTTCTTTCTGGTGTTGTGGCTTTGTTCAGCATGTAAATATGCCCACACGAGGAAAGTCTACTCTGGACATAATACTATCCAACACTGATATTGTTAGGAACGTTTCGGTATTACCTCCTCTAGCGGCGTCTGATCACAGCATGATATCTTTTAGACTTATCATTTCCTCATCTAGGCCGACTAAACTTCCATTACTCCAACTTCGCCAAAGCCGATTACTCTTCGCTATCGGAGTACTTTCCTCTATAATTGGTGGTATATGTGCATGGCTCCTATGCTTCTTGTGAGGACATGTCAAATAGATTTTGTCTACGGCAGCACTATATAAAGTAATTAACGCCTTTCAATTCCGTGTACCTGTTGCAACAAACGAAATATTCGAGCATATTAGCAATTTGTTTAGATCAGAAAGCGGCTGGCTTATGTATGATCAAAATGAGACATTGTTGGCGTCTTTCAGTACAAAAAGTTTGTCGTGAACTCGATCATCACTTAAAGAGATTCCTGTCTTATAGGGAAAAAAGGGTTATCAATAGCCCAAACAAAAGAGTTCTCTTTGCGCTAATTAAAAGTAGGCTTAGGACTCATACTGGTATACCTGTGCTTCATGACGATGCAGGAAATCTTTTCGTAACTGATGTACAAAAAGCTGAAGCCCTCGCCAAGTTCTTTTCTTCCGTTTTCTCCTCTGCGGAGGGATTAGACATAACCTTGACGTAAGCTCCGAAAGTCGTGTATCTCTTGATACTATCAGGGAGTGTGTGGTTACAAATGAAGACGTTTACAAAATACTAAGATCGTTCAAGTGCTCCACTTCGGTTCCTTTCGATGGTATTCCACAAATTGTTTATAAAAATTGTGCCCTTTCCTTATGCAAACCTATTTGTATGATACTCAATGTATCTCTCATGTTCTGTGAGATCCCGATGAGCTGGAAAGAATCTATTGTGACTGCCATCCCTAAGGTACCTGAGCCTAAGCATGTCTCTTCGTTTCGTCCTATAAGCATAACGGCACCCCCCGCTAAAGCTCTAGAGACGATTTTGCGTGACAAAATTGCATCCCATTTGATGAAGAACAATCTGTTTCCCGCAGAGCAACATGGGTTTATTAGTGGTGCATCCACGGTACCCCTGTATGGAGACTGTCTAGGTCGATTGAATTTAGCTATTAACAAGGGGAAGGGTGTGGACGTTATTTATTTCGACTTGTCCAAAGCGTTCGATAAAGTAAATCATGAAAAGCTCCAATACAAGTTGTGCAATTGGGTATCGAAGCCCCATCCTTAGTTGGATCAGCTGTTATCTGAAGAATAGACACATGTTTGTCAAAGTGGGTGATACTTTTTCACAGTTTTTAGCTGTCATAGTGGAGTTACACAGGGTGTCTGTCTCCTCTGCTGTTTCTGATGTACACGTACGACCTTCCAGCCTGCCTAAACACCCACACCATTGGTCAGCGTTAAAATGTACGCCGATGACATCAAAATATAAAAAAAAAAAATAAAAAATAATTATGGTGTCTATGACAATTATAACCATGACTGCGTTCACCGAGCGTTAACCCAATCTGTATGTAACATGATGGGGTGGGCTACTGCTTGGGGTATACCAGTTAATTTTATGAAAACTTCTGTACTTCACATAGGAAAAGCAATAGTTGTACCGTACACCGTCGACGGCATCTCAATAGTGATATAATAAAGAAAAAAAAGAGAAAAGTTCCGCAGGAATTATGGCATGAAATAGATAGAGAATATCCAACTAATTGGATTTTATACAATCAAAAACAATAAAATTAATAAACAGTGGTTACGCAAAAGACTTAAGAATGAACAAACTTTGCAATATCCTAGAGAAATATCGAAGAAAACGACTCCATATACATTATTACTGGAAGCATATAACTATACGATAACAGATACAAATAAACCCAATATCTCAATAAACGAGTATACCGCGAAAAATATGGAAAGAATATAAGCATAAAGAAAGCTCCAGACAGCACAAGAATCGAAAAAGAAGTCTTAACAAAAAATGCAAAGAAAATATTTCACAGAAGAGTTATAAAATAACAGAATAATATCGAATTAACTCGTTGATATGCCAAGAAATCATATGAGATATCACAAGCATAGTAAGCCCTAGAATAGTAGAGAGCAGCTAACCATATATATACAAAAAACTCAAAACTCACAATAGATGAACAATACTATAGAAGGGTGTTCAATGATATTATGTTCTGTTTCAAGATACTGAAAGGAGAGCTTAGGTTGAAACCCAGTAAATACTGGGTGTTCAGACCGACAAATGGTCGCACCTCCTCGTTGTCCTTACAATGTCCTAAAGGGCAGGGCCACCGAACCAGAGTTTCCTAGGTCACGTGTTTTTCCCTTGGAGCGAGGTATCTCCAATTACTTCCATCAGACCTGCTGGAGGCGCCTAACACCTACACGTTCAGAAAGAGACTAAAGAAGGTCGATCTGATGACCTTGCTAAGCATTCAGGATTCCTGAATCCAGTAGTTTAGTGAAGTCTTTCCTCGGTTGCTTGTTCGTTTTGCACGAATTTTGTTTTTTATTAAGTTCGTATTTTGCGTTGTGTCTATTATCTAAGGCTATCGCTTGCACTGTTTAGCGCACCTATGCGTGCATGACAAATAAAAAATAAATAAATAAATAAATAAATAAGTCACTACGATCCTGAATGGAAGTAGAATGCCTGCTGCATCCTGAGAAGAGATCGGTTAGCGGCAAAGACTTTACACTTTTTCTATCCTTTTCGCAATGATGTCCTCTCTCTCTCTAGCTGATGAGCGTGAAGAATAAGAGAACTTGTTCTGTCGTTCAAAAGCGTCTGTGAAACCAAAATACTGGGTTGGACCGTAAGCTTCTCTCCAACACGAGATTCTAGTGCAAGATGATCTGTTCTCTCAGGGCATCCTGAACTACTTGGTAGAGAGTTTTGTCTGTCGAAAAAGCATGCTAAAATTCCTGTGGACCCAATCGGTGACTTTTATGGTGTCAAGAGTGGTTGCCAAGGTGGCGGATATGTGAGCTCTCAACACCAGCTTTCTCTGTTTGCTCGAGATACCGGAGCAGCAGAAGCAGCGCGAGAACTGTAAAATCAATGAGCAAGGGAGACACTCTCCTAGAGCGGCTTCCAGTCGATCCAAGCGCTTCAGAACCGCGGTTTCTCAACATGGTAAACGTATCACACCGGACGCCGCCGTCCCGGGTACAATGAGAGTCGACTGCTCGCTCAACTTGAGCATCAATTGTTACAAATCACTCCCTTCAGGTTAAGGTCACGCTGTATGAAGGTATGGAGGCACTTATTGATCTCTATGAGTTCCTAACATTGTTGACGTAGGTAACTTGTAGTGACGTTGCTAATTCAGCAAGCCTCCAGGCGAATTCATATGGCGCCTGCTGCGATGCATTTTAGTGAAATAAAACTGAAGAATTACAAAGATTTTACCCACTTTCAATTCCCCTAAGAGATGCCGCTTTTGGTGCTAGATTGGTTTTTTTCTGAGGCGGGAGTAGTGTAGTGACAAGTGGCGCGCTTACCACACTCGCGCTCAGCAGTTGCGCGCTCCTAGGCTCAAGTCCCGGGTCTACTCCCCCCCCTCCCCCCAAGCTAACCAAACCTTCTACACTTTGGGTGCAGTAAATTGGTAACAGACTTGGGAGGGTAGAAAACTGACTTGTACATCGGCTGGCCACCGCAAGTCATTGTATAGGCCACATCGCATTCAATAAGCCACTACGATTCTGAATGGTAGAATGCGTGCCGCATCCCACAAAGGGATTGATCAACGGCGAAGACTTTATCCTTTATCCTAACGGTCTTTTCGCTTCAGAAAAAGTTTCTGCTCTCTCAATTTCGTGATCACACGCAACAGGGTAAAGAGTTCCAAAAAGCTAAGCATGCACTCTCATACTATCAGGTTGTCCGGAAAGGAATGCGAGCTTAAAAAATTTTTTATTATAAAAACGAAATTAAACAAGATAAATTCAAAAGACAATCTCCATTAGTATCAATGACTTGTTGTCAACATTTATGCAAAAAATGGATTCCTCTTCTGAAGAACTCGACCGGCTGCGACTCAAAGAAGTTGGACACCCAGAGTTGGACCTTTTTCGCGGTTTGTGAATTTTCTCTCGGCCAGGGAGTTCTGCATCGACCGGAACAGATGGTAATCGATGGTGCCAGGTCTGATCTGTGTGGCGGATGAGGCAGGACTTTCCAGCCCAATTCCTCAATTTTTTTCTAGAGTGATTTTCGCCACATGTGGATGAGCGTTGTCGTGGATAAATTTTGTCGACGTCGTTTCGACACTTTGAAGACGCAGTGCTGGATCCATGCGGTTCAATTGGTGTTTGCAGATGTCCGCCGTAACCGTCTGACCCGATTCCGGAACTTCAAAGTACATCAAACCTTTGCTATTCCACCAAACACGGAGCATCACCTTTTTGCCGCGTATATCAGGTTTCGGAGTCCGTTTTGGAGGGTCACTGGAGTCTAACCACTGTCCTTTTCTCGTTGCGTTATCGAAGCAGACCCTTTTCTCATTTGATGTAATAATAGAGTCGAAAAAACCGCTGTTCTTGGAGCGACGAAGAAGAATTCCGGCCATTGCCACTCGTGTTGCCTTGTTTGCGTCGCTCAGCTGGTGCGGCACCCGCTCTTCCCAACTTTTTTTCCCCAAAAAAAGCAAAGTAGACATGGACAAAAATATATCAAAAGAAGCACAATAAAAATCTCTTTCTAATAGACAAAACTGTCTCCAAAAATCTTCTATAGTAGGAGAGAAAAAAATGGACAAGTTCAAAAAATTCAACGCGCATTCCTTTCCGGACAACCTAATACGAGAGGTTCTCTATCGGATAGCATGGTAACTCATGGCAGAACAATAATGTTTCAGGCAAAGTTTTGGGTTCGAAAAAAAGAAAGCCATCCCCAGTGGGGCAACCCAATACAAGTCGCTGACTCCATTCATTTGGGCAAGCTCGGTACAGGAGAGATGGAACACTTGGCTAGCTCAGATAAGAGCTATTCCGAGAAATTCACTAATCCTCAAAGGCAGAGTGCCCAAGATCATTTATAATTATCTGAAATCTCCGCAGGAGGACGAGAGTGGGCTGCAACAAATAACCCTGTATAAGTTTCACTTAGAAAAGTGGTAAGGTCGCGCGGTAAAGCACTGGGTCGCTTGATTGACTCCGCCTAGGTTGGTAGATGTCTTATCTGCTGTTTTGCTCGCTTGCATGCTCTCTCGCTGCTTTGTCTGCCCTTCCGCCCGATATGAATATTGACCATCTGTCTCTCGTTTGGCTCAAGTGGGACCTTATTTGGAACGATTCCGCCGGTTTTCTCTAGTCTTTTCTGCACGGGAAGTCAACTAGACTTCTGCTTCTATCCCGCAGCCTCCGAAATTGTCGCTGGATCTTCGCGAATTCTGCTTTAAGGAAACCGAAACTTACCATAAGCCCGGAGGAATGGAAAACTCACGTCGACTGGATGGAATTGATAAGATGGATTCACCACAGAATCACACAGGGTTGGATTTTGTTATGACTAACCTATGTTTACACTCATGTGTAGTTCGACACGAATAACCCAAGCAAGAGAAAGTGAACGCCTTTCTGTTCTCTGAGAAATCGTGACTTTTTTCAGAAGCGATGGGTTTTTCATAGTTGTCAGTTCTGTGACGAGTAACATGGATTGATGGGGCAGTTCGGCGACGAGAGCGGGGGCATTTTTGCACTATTGCTACTTCCCATCGACGTGTCGACCCATCTAGACAGCCTCTTCTCGAGTTGACAGGTTTTACCATGATGGCTTGACGAGCTTGCTCCAGCTTCACAAGAGTTCACAGGTTTCACCAGAGTGAGACTTGTAAACCGGAACTAGTGAAGCAACGAAAGTGCAAAATGCCCCCCCCCCCATCGCCGAACTGCGCTGGATTGATGCTTATAACGATAATCCTGAGTGAAATGCCATGCGAGATATACATTCTTATGGAGTACATATTTTCATCGTGCATAGTTGGTTAGCAAACTGAAATTTGTTTGGAAGATCAAAGCACAGGCTGGGGTAACTGTCAAATCTTACTCACCAGTAAAGGAGTAGCGTTTGACGCATGCCGAAAAGGCGACCCATTAGTATAGTCACCTGAATTTTCACGATAAAGCGGTTACGTTGAGGGATAATATGCTGCAGACCCTGCGAGCGCTCCCGGTTCATGACGCCCAACGTAAGCACACGCCTTCCCTCAAGATATCACTTTGTATAGAAACATCTCACGCCCCTTTCATTAGCAGGACGAAAACATTTTGAAGTCCTGACACCTCAGGCAGCGCCACTTTTCGAGAGCATAAGACGAAATGAAATGCTGATCCATCCCAATGTGGGAATGACTGGTCCTCCTTGCCTACGGTTTGGGGAGCGCCCGTCACGTTGGCTGGTTCTTCGCTCTCTTAGTGAAGCGATTCAGCCCGCCTTAGTTAGCATTCACGTAGCTCATGTAGCGCTCTCTGAAAAGAATAGGAGCAATGCTACTTCTATTCACATCTACTGAGAGAAAGGCTGTTTGCTTGGGGATACAAGTCTTTGCAACCCATTAACCACGATGAGAAATGATAGGTGTTCAGCACACTACTCCTGTTATCGGATTTTGTGATGCAGCTTGATCGGTCCCGAAAGGTAAAGTCGTTCCGACTTCCATGGTAGTTGTGCGAATAGCCAAAGACCAATGCTCCATGCATTGCGAATATATCCGGCATCTAGTCGTGCGCTGTCTCTCTTTCACCGCCTTCGAAGCTGAGGCGAAAAATGGCTTGTTTAGGGGCATCACATCCGACGTCCAGTAAACACTGGCGAGCGCTCTAATCCACCGGTCAGGTCAGCTCAGAATGTTGATGCTGGGATGGATTCTGCTTTCCTTGAATTCTGAAAAATATCTGTCTTTAAAGATTCTTCACTCTTCGCAACCATTCAGCAGCACACCTTAATCTATCGGCATTTTCGCATTTCCGTTTTTTGTTTTCTTCGAGATAACGCTTTAGTATACAGTTCTCTTATCGCCGCCACCCCTTCCCTGCCCCCAAAATTTATCGCTAATGATCCAATAGCTTCTTCATATTGGTTCTGATTCTATTACAGAAACAAAGCGTCGTTCCCTTCTTAAGTTGTCAGCACCCCCACCACATAAATATCAATTCTTTCTTTTTCGTTTGATTGCATTTAACAGCCCATGGTTTCAACCCGGACGAGAAGGGAAGATGAGTTTTCCTGTTTGTGAGCTGCACAAGGGAAGTGGGGGGGAGGGGTAATCTAGTTTCCTGAAAATACCCTTCAGAATAAGAAAGGGCATTCACAAGGGACCATCTTTGCAATGCAGGATTAAATCTTCGGAACAACGGACAAGAACAAGTATGGAAGAAAGCTGGTTGTAGGTGAATTGAGCGAACATTTTTCAGAAGGATAATCACGGAAGTGAAGGTTAGTAGCCAGTGGCTGCGCTCGCAACGCGCACGCTCACGGCACCAAACACACTTTTTTTAATGTTTCCTGAGGTACCGTCTTTCCATAGACTTTTTGGATTCACCTTGAAGTCAAAGCCGTGATCATTCGCCATCGCAGACAGTGGATTAGGAGTTTGCATATAGACGACAAGAGGCTGGGTAACTCGACAGCGAAAAAAAAACCGAAAAACATACCAGCTGCCCAAGATAGAACTCCCGTTCCGATCCTAGTTTGTACGTGCCCAATTACTCCCCCATCCGCACGAGCGGTTCCCCGATAAGAACTCTACGACCGTACAAGTGACGATTTTCATGCTTTTCGTCCTGCAGCTTCGTTTTTCACTGAAAGGCGGGCCTTGAAGGCGGAGTCTGGAGGCGGAGTCACTGGAAAAAAGGAGGCGTCACTGAACCTATATTGCGCTATAGCGCCCCTCCTTACAATTTTTTGCCGCGAAACCGAACATTGTTGTTCGTGGACCACACTATCTCCTAAGCCATATTTTCAACTTATACACCAGATCGCAGACCGGAGATGGATGTATTCCTGGAGGTACTGCCTCTCCATAGACTTTTTGGATTTATCTTGACTGTAAATGTATCGATTCGGCTTGCACCTGTACCACCACACATTCCCTCCCACCCGGACAGTTTGTTGTAGGTTATTGTAGGTTTGTTTCAGTCTGTGAAGACAAAAACACTGAGTTGTTCATGGGCTGGCTCCTCAACTCGCTATGTAGGTAAATCATATTCAAACTGGGATTTCTTGTTACATTACACAGGAGCATGGCGCTTTCCAAAATGGTTCCTCCGCACTGAAGCCTTTTACAGTGAGTCCGTAGCCATTGGATGAGACAGCTAGAGATGAGAAATTCCAACAAAGAGAGCGAGACCAAGATGTGCTGTTTTGGGAGCCGCGAAGTGTTGCTGTTCCAAGGTTCCCTATGGCGACAATACGTCTATTGTCCAAAAAGGGAATGTCCGATTCCTGAGGTAATCGTGTCGGTATGTTTCTCCGAAGGCTTATCTGATTCACCTGAAGCGTATCGTTCGGCCTGAATTTAAGGGCAGTTGGCACGATAAATCCCTAAGGCGAGTAGGATTAATACGCCTGGCAGGACGGAATCCCGCGCCCCTGAGCAGGCGCTGCGTAGCGCCTTTTCCGAGGGAAGGTGCCCTTATAAGGCCCTATCAAGCTGCACACACACACCGACCCGGATGCCTACCTCGGCCGCCCGCCCACAAATGGACGACCGTACCTGATGCTCGTATTACTTTATTTGTAAGAATCATTTGTTAAGTAGAATATGAAGCGAAGGGATTGATATGAAGCGGCGCGGTGCTGCATGGATATATGAGTACATACGTGCAGCCGTACCTACCGTAGCGGTTATTGGCAAGATGCCTACGGGAAACTCGTCCGAAATTGTTTTTGAGTCATTAAGAACGAAGGCTTTTCTTTGCAGGTTTTTGACCGTTTCACTTGAATTCGTCATTTTTGCCACTACATAGCACCCTTCTAGCATTTTGGACCACGTACGTTACCGTGCCATACACCTTAATCTTTTTAGGATTCTTATTCCTAGAGGAAAAAGCACATAAAAACCGAGTTGAAGGCTCAGTAGCCACGTCCACCTTTCGATTTTTCATGAGCTTCGAAATTCTTTGCAATTATGAATGAAAGTCGAGTTTACCTTTATTCTCGTTTTAATTTTTGAAGTTTCCCGGTATATGAATGGACCAGTTCGGTTCCGACTTATGACTCCAGGAGCGTTGGAGGCTATCCATGTAGCAGAGCTGATGATTTATTACTATTCAATAATGCGTCCATACTTCGCGATATTGGATCGCTATCCTCGCAATCAAGGTGACGTAAAGGCGTTTGTGCTAACAATAGGAGCAAATGTCGCGAAGTTTGGGCGCATTCTTGGGTAATAGCTCATCATCAGCGCGGTATCTACTCTGAGAGCAGCTTCACACGCGCGTGAAACCAGCATTCGTGTCTAACTGTGCGCCTTCAAGCTCATGCGATTGGAGGGTCAGCGAATTATGGGTTATTATTAGTATTATTGATTAGTTCGCACAATAATGGTGAACTTAAAAGTCGTGGCTGAAAGGTCTGGCGTGATCCTAATAATATTCAATATTAACACATTGACGACAGCGTGATACGCATTTAATGCGCGCTCTGTGGGCCACGTGGGACCGCGCGAATTGTATACGAATCACGATCAACAAATCCATATCTTTCACTAGTGCATGATTTTTTGTTTAGTTTCTCCTATTCATTCTATAGGCCAGTCCTTAGTATACTCGTACAACACGTGGTCCATGGAATAATTTAGTACACACTAGTTTAGCAAAGATTTCCTGTGGAAAGAGCACTATAAGCTTGAATTGGTTTGCTCCTCAACTTTGGATTGGTTTGCTGTTTAACTCTTTGCCAACAAATACAGACAATTACAACATTGATAATGATGAAAAAATATAGGTGAAGGATTCTGAATCCTATAGAAAGCACGATTTGCGTTTTTTATGAAAAAATTGGTTACAGACAAATTCCTGGCCCTGGTGCAAAGAGAGTTGGCCAGCCCAGATTTTTCCATAGTAAATAATTGACTTACTTCACAATTGCTCTCTAAACCAGATTTTCGATCCAATCTCCAAAAAAGCGCTTCAGGCTTGAATTGTATGCGTACCGCGCTTGTGGCGTTCAAGAAAGCGCGCGTGTCCCACGAGGCCGAAAAGTAAAAACCCGCGTTGTCGTCAACGTGTTAAGCGGTTCATCTAATAAGTGAATTTGTCATAGGATGCGCTATATGGAAGGTCGTTAGCCAATTTTCAACTGAAGCTGCAGTTGACGCATGTCCCTTCCAAAAAGTTCAAAATCAGAAGCACGGTAGGCGCAATTATCATCTCCATGGGGTTGATGTCCTCTCAGTACAAAGAGTTTTCTGTTCAGATTCAACCGAATCTACTTGCTGACAATGTATCAGTGAGTTATCATTACTCAAAATGCTCAAATCTAATGGGGAACGAACCAAAGATGAAAAGAACACTTGTACTATTTACCCTATACTGCCTTACGAATGAGCGAAAAACTCAAGCACTATTCACTCTTTATTGCTCCAGAAATCAAAAAAACTGGTGCTATTGACCCCTCACTGCCCGAATTTTTCGAATTGAGCTCGGCTATTCACCGACTTTTTTCGGCAAGAGCTGAGTCGGCTAGAGGCAGTTTAATTTCGTTAACTATCATATCTCATCCACTTAGCACGAAGCCGCCTGGCTCTGGGGCCATAGGCGCCAGCGCCAAACCAGCTTTAGAACGAATTCCGTCTAAAACTTGTCCCCAGAGGTGGCAACGGACCACGTAACTGTTTTTAACAGAATGGCGAACCCTGGGCGGTTTCGTGCAAAGCGGTGTGCTCGGGCAGTTGGGGGAAACCAGCGAGACGAAGCAGCACCCTTTTGGATTGCCTGCGATAGTGGCCCCACTCTTTGTTAAGCTCAGCCTTATCAGAGTAATGGATCACTATCTCGAGAGGAGGGTGCTTACGAACAGGGGTAAATGCGCTATCACGTGTATCCAGCCCTTTTAGCCTTTTTCTACCTCGGCAGCCCGTGCAGATGTGATTTTGCGTTAAGGGGAACAAACAGCCCTCGGGGAGGCGGGGCGAGTTAGCGAGTTCAGTGATCTAGGGCAATTTGGCTGGCGTCTGTAGCGGTGTCGGACGGTTCCGGGCTGAGCGAATATGATATTCATGCGTAGGAGATCAAGCTACCGGTCGGGACAAGTTTCTAGCCAGATCAGCTCTCGGAGAAGAAAAGGTAAGAAACTGTCCTGATAGGGATGATTGGGACTGTAAAGGCAACTTAAAAACGAGTTTTCAGCGAACAACGTGGTCTAGAGTTACTTGGAGCCGGCGTTTTTTCGCGGGCGCCAGGCAGTTTCGGGTCAAGCGGGTGCGATATTCGTGTTCACGAGGTCACACTACCCTTGGGGACAATTTTACAGACAATTCTTCATTCGGAGAAAAAACGCGGTAAAAAAACGGTCAGATTCTGGAAGACTGGAGCAGTAAAGGGTAGTTGTGCCAAGAATTATGTTCGTTTTTTGTGCAACACATGTCGGGATCCACGCTGCTCTCAATAATTTTTCGTGATGTCAACTTGCCCATTATCGAAGAATAAACGACCCGTCTCGAGAACAAGGACAAGAAGGCAGGAGAAAATAGGGTGGCTTCGACCTTGCAGGTGTTTTTGGGGTGATTGGCCCATGAGCGTGACCTGGCCCTTTCTGAACTCCTGAATGACCATTTTGTTTCTGAATTCGTGAATATTCTATGCTCATCTCCTCATTTGTATGTCTCGTGTTGTTTTTCTATTATGGTGACGCTTCCCGTCGTCGTCACAAATTAATCCACCAGTGCCTATGGGGTAAGCCAGTGACGGCCTGAGTGTGTGTGTGTCAGAGAGAGAATGTGTTTCGGCCTCAACCACACCCATACGCACACAACCAACGACATTCAGCCAGTTATCCAGCCAGTCAGCTCCCCTGCTTCCCCTCATTGCTCTTATATCGACCGGAATTCGCGAGGTCTTTCAGACCTGCCCCGGGCCATATACGGCGGCCGCTGCGACAGCCACCGCCTCCGGTGGACGTCGACATTTCCGCGACGAAGGGCGTGACAGTGAAAAGGGCTTTGCATGAGCTGGATTGGCCGGCTACCTAACCGTTTGCCACTACATCTGAACATGTGCTGTGTATTGTTCAGGACTACTTGAGCCTTAATAAGCACCTTACCTTGTTGACCCACACATGTAATTCTGACAAAGGGAATTATTTGTGGAGCAATATTATATCTCTTATCTTCCCTCAAGAAATCATTTTACAGTTTAAATCTTTGTTTAAACGCTTACTCATTCGCACATCCAAAATGCTTGTTTTTTCGCTAGTCCTTGGAATTAATCGATTCATTGTCTACACTTCAGCGATAATCTCGGCTCTGCCTTAGACCGATGAACCCAGGGCACATCATCGTTGGGGATTCCTCAACAGGCGAGAGTGGGGTGGTGGTTGTAGTTGGTCCCCGGGGATAAGGGGGGGGGGTGCGTATTTGGTAAGATAAAAACTTTTTTGATATCTGATTTTTCATGTTGCACGGACGCAGTAAAGGTGGGGGGTAGGGTCGTACTTGTCTTTGAGAGGCATTTGCGACGCTGGAAAGAACTTTTTTCGGCAAATGATTTCTCGCGGTTTTTCCTGTTTTACATGGAAAAACCGCGAAAAATCAGCTGCGGGCATGTAGCATGATTTTACATGCTATACACCCGCCGCTCTACACCTTCATTGAAACAGAGAGGGGACTGGGGGTGGGGCGAGGGTTGTATCAAGCCACTTCCTACCTCCTAAGAGGGGAAGGGCCGTACGGACTCGACTAAGATCCCCAATGATGTGCCCTGTATGAACCTGCTTGAAGGGTCTTGCTGCCTAAGCTGAGCTGGAGCGAAGGTGGCCATGACACTTCCTGACTTTTGAACTTACCGTCCGCCCGGATGGATATCTTGCAAATGTAGCCCAATGTAGGCTCCATTCCTGCTCTAGCTCCTATTGAATTCTTACCATTTCCTGTTCTACCCGAACATAAGTCTGAGGCAGCTTAAAGGTGGCGTCAGCTGGCTTCGACTTCTCGTCTCTCTAGAAACTTCGATTTTTACTTATATTGTCGTGTTTTCCACAACGAGACCTGCTCCTTTCTCGGTGTATACTGCAGGGCCAGGCCAGATGCTGATTTTGGAGAAATGCTCTGAATTCCGTCAAATCGCAATCATATTGGCAATTTTATCAGATAGGTCAATTGATTGAAAGCGTTCAACAAGTAATTTGACGAGCTGATTCTGGGGTGATCTGCCACTGCTGGATTGTAATGGTTTTGCAAAGGGCAGCGAGCCAGAAATGAATACTTAGCGTAAGCACAATGGCGTGAAATCCATTGAAAAAGCCATGAAATTAATGGAACATGGGACGCACTAACGAAGCGTAGCTTCTCATTACTACGAGTGCTAATGGTAATGCGCTGAGAATCCTCTGCTGAACTAGAAGTGTGAAAAGATTTGCTGTGATGTCGCATTTTGGAAGTAAACCTCTCGTATATTTTTTTCGGAACAAAGCGAAGTCACATAAAGGCAAGTGGCACGATGGATCCCCAAGATGTGTAGGATCCGAGCGATGCTGATGCTCGCACCGCTTCATTCGCGAAGAGCAGTATGAAGCGAGGGATCGACTGAAGCGGCAGCGGTGCTGCATGGATATACATACATGCGGCTGTATCTACCACCGTGGCGGTTACTGGCACGATTCCAACGGGAAACTCGTCCAAAATTGCTCTTTGAATCATGTAGAACAGTGGCCTTTTGCAGGTTTTAAGCCAATGCACTTCGGTTTTCACAATTTTCCGACTACATAGCACCCATTCTACCATTTTAGACAGTGTACCTAATTATCCAAGCTGCAATTATGGTACACACGATCAACAGATCGATTCCCACCTAGCCTCTCTTCTGGGGTAAGAAGGCAAGGTTCGGTCAACTTTACCTGTCAGAATAAGTTCCTGCATAAGTACCTGTGTGGACAGATGAACAGTCAAGTGCTTCTCTGATTCTTAACAGAAGCAAATTGCATGATGAAACTATATAGATGAGTTAACGCAGCTAATTTTCACTTTTACTTATTGGGAGATGTGGTCTTCTGAGGCTATTTGATATTTACTGCTGCTCCTGCTCACCGAGCCTTCCATAAGCATACATTTTTGAGCTTCCGAGCTTTCAGCTCTAAAATCAATTGCTGTGAAGCGAGAAGTGGTGCGAAAATGGGTATGTATGGAAGTGCTACCAGTCACAAAATGACTAAAATTAACACCATTAAAATATTATCAATAAGGTCATAGTTCCTGCTACGCATCTTAAACTATTGACGCAATCATTACAATAGCGTCATGCCGTGATCGCTTCTGGAAGAAGATACTTTCTGAGGTTACCGTGCCTAAATTGTGATTGGAGAAAGAGTTTTCAGTTGGCGTAAGGTCTTCGGCACCGTAGAACTTTGGCATGGCTCCGTTTTTATTCCATTTCCTGCTGAGGCTTGATTCTCTGGTGGTCGAAAAGGTCGTTGGTCACAGTAATCTGAGACAACGGCTTCCTTAGTTGTAGCGCAGTTGTACCGCCTTCGTTGTATCGAATCGTTTTGGTGCGATTGTCGCACATGTGATACCATTTTCAATGCCTCTGTCTTCGCTGAAACTCGCGTGCTGTGCTGGGAGAATAAAGCCAAACACCAATACCTGTAATTTCGCACCTGATTTGTTCTTTAAATTTCAAAGATGATTGTCTTGCATTCAAGTGTGATCCAAGACTTGAGCTGGTTTCTTTTGACGGTAACAACTACGTCACCCTTCACGCCATACGAACTTTCTCGACGGCCCTTCACCTTCACCTCACATCGATGCACTCCAGCCAAATCGCTGGAGCCTTCCCGCAGGTGCGCAGTAGCCTGTTCACCCCCAGGGCTTGAATGAGTCGTTTCCATAGCTTTTTCGGCCGTCAAAATTGTGCGTAGCATTTGCCTCGGCATTTGAGCATCTACTACAGTATCCTTTTATGTACGGCAACTCTTGTCCAATGCACTCGAGATCAGATCAAATTTGACCTTGTTGGTTTCTTGCCAGTGCTTTTCCCGAACTAGAGCTATTGACAATCATCAAACATATAGGGAGCCTTTTGTTCAAGGCTCCTTTCCTTGTATCAGATGTTGTATCTCGTGTCGTGTCAGAGACTTGGTATTCTAATAAATTTGAAATGAGGGCTTCAAAGTTTGGTAATATCTATAATAAAAGCTTATGGACATCATTTTACTTCCTTTTCGTAATTTCATTGCATGATTTCTTGGTTTGACCCGGCTTTGACAAAATTTTTTTTGTATTACCTTTTCTTTGAATTACTTCCCAGGTTGCTGCGATGGAACCCTTTTCTAAGAAAAGATATATGCAAAATTGAAAAAGTTCAGAAAAAGCTTCACAAGAATCCTGTATTACCGACTCTTTCCAAATCCGAATTATCCCATGAGTCTACCCTCTTACAAGGAGCGACTGAAAAAACTTGACTTGAAGAGTCTTTTTTAGAAGAATTCAGGCTGATATAATATTGGTCTGTGGTCAAGTTGATGTAAAGTAAATCATGCGTCATACGACCTTCGAAATTCTGGATATTTCGACCTTCTTCTGGGAGACGTGGTTATCATTTCCAACTCGTTCCCAAAATACGAGTGCCCAAAACCACTGCAACCGAATACTCTTTCTTTTACAGAACCAGTAAATGGCTAAACAAGCTTCCTCAGTCAATTTTAGCCAGCAAAGTTCAAGGCATTCAAGAAAGCTATCGAAAAATCGACATTTTACATACTATTGGCATCACAGACATTTTTTAACTTGTATCAGTGATATTCTTGTTTTCACCATATATGTAAGAAGGAGGCACACTGGCTACCTTAACTGAATCCTGAGTGTTTTTTCTCGAATTGATTACATTGATCCACTTACCCTGTTTCTCTAGTCTGATTATCTTCAAATGTGTTCTCAAGTAATTTGTTATCCTCAAAGTTAATTACTCAATTCGCCTGGGGTCCTGAACGGATGCGTTCGTTCGGGTTAAACCGTCAGCGGGCCCCAGTATTACGACAATCTTGCGTTCTGAAGGTCGATCTTGCAGCTGACCTCCATCACACTATCGAGCTACTGGGAGGACTAATACAAGTTTTCAAATTAAAATCTTCACATAATCCTTTTTTCTCTTCTCAGGAAGTAGTATGAATAGCGTGTGATCCTTCTCTCTGTCTCGGTTTTAGTTGAATATTAAAAGTTTCACTGGTTTATCATGGGAGGCGTTGCAATTTGTGGACACTAAATGCGTGTAAATAATAAATAAATAATAAATGAAATAAAATATGGTTTATCTGGTTCAGAGCACGCGACGAGGCATCACATCACTCGCGGTCTACTCTAAATAGTACCTTGGGCAGCTACCTCATGGCACCTCAAGCCCTGTGCCTCTCATATTAAGGCCCTGCATACTCGAGCTATCATGACCTAAATGACGATGTCGCGCTTCGGAAATTCTGTACGACATCATGAAAATGTATGGGTCTTACTTCAATTTGTTTCTCATGAGCGCTGAAGAGAATTTATCATTTTTGCGCTCAAGTTTCCTCAACATTTCACTTTTAGCCTTTTATCACCGCATTTTTGAGTGAGACGTTTTTTGCTTCGGAGCGTCTTGAACAGAGGTCTCACTGGGGGAGAAGCCTGACAGATTTTCACGCTTTTTTCGTCCCTTTCGCATGATTTGGACAAAGATCCCGACTGCGGAGGGATGGCGCTGAACATCCAGACAACTCTCATATGTACTACTTCTCTTCAGCACGCGACAAAACACCCACCTAAACACCCACCTCTGACTCTTTCAATATATGGTGGTCCGAAAACCAATAATTGAGGTGGTGTGGAGCGGTTTTCCACGCTCGCTATAATGGCCTTTTCAGTTGCCAATTGGGGCAAATTGTCTGTGCTGAACGAAGTGGAACTTGCTAATTCACTTACTTAGTGCAAACAATATTTTTGCCATTTGCATCACCCTTCTGCAGTACATCCCATCCTCGTTTCGGGGCCTACAAAGTGTATCCGCTCATAGCGCAGAAAATGGGGTCTATTCGGCCACAGAGGTGTTCTTTATGGCTTGAAAAAAAACATCTGTGTCTCCTGAGCATGCCGTTTCGCAACCCATCCATTTTATTTTTTGCGATTATGAAATCCGCTGTAGGGATTTCGTCGTTGATCATATTCCGATCCAAGTGACACTCATGCGCGGTCACAAACCTTCCTCCCTCCGTGTCCGTATAAGACCTATGAGACCAATGACGTGTCGTGGTCTTCATAAACGACATTTTGAGTACTTCGAGCCTCAGTCAATTTCTTTTTGCTGTTCTATGTCTTCATGTATGCCTGGTAACATGTAAGTTCTAACATCTAGTCAGTCGGAGGCGGCATGAGGGCGGGATGAGCCCGCCTCCGCTGCACTGTTCTACCAATGGTGATCGGTTAACGAACGATTCAAGAAGAAAACAACCAGTGGTGGCAGGGGCGTAAGTGGGATTAGTCCATCCCTCTAGATATCGGCCCGACTGAGTGCGTACCAACTGTATGTGTAACCTATCCGTGAAAACGACTCGCTGGAACGATATTATAGGGCATTGTACTCTGATAGTGGA
>MU912341.1:17757-61258 GCA_036418165.1 Cooperia oncophora
TAATTATATCCTGCCTGTGAAAGACAAGGAATCTTGAAAAAAGCAGCTAAAAGGAGCTGATCGCCGTTCTGACCGGCAGCAGCCGCGCCGCGACCTTCGGCCGCCTAGTCAAGTGCGCGTGATGACGACTTGTAGATGAGCGGTTGGCTCTTACACTTTTTGAATTTTGGAGCTTTTCCCCAAAGTACACACTTTAGAGACCCTGAACAGGTCACAGTGGTGAGGCACTCCATTAATAACACATGTGAAGTGAACGGAATCCCTGACGTGGACACTGTTTCAATTCCCTGAATCACCAGCTTTAACTGGCTCGGCTTTCTGTGATCAACCTTGCAGCAATCGAGAAAAAGCATAAAAACAAAAACATATTATTAGCAAGATATGAACAACAACATGGATAAATCTAATCAAATAATCTTCAATATCAGGGGAAAAAAACATATATTAAGCAAGATAAGAACCAATAACATGGATAAATCTAATCAAAATAATCTTCAGATATCAATTTGTGGATCGAGGAAATTTTCTTCTATCTCTCGAGATCGGTTTCATTACAAATGAGATTTTCGATAGTTTCCTGAAAACAATTAGATTTTCGATAGTTTCCTGAAAACTAATTAAAGTTCTCACTACAACAGAGGATGATCAAAAGGAAACCTTGGGAGGAAATTTTGTGATCAAGGAAAGAATACCTCAAGATCCGTCTCTCCGACGAGCACAGCTCCAACCACTCGATGGTTGAACATAATACATTGAACGAACTGGTCCTCATCGATTACTCTAGAAAAAGAGATAGAGTCAGCGTCGTCTACTGTTCGCGGACGATTCTCGCAGTCGACTGTCGATTTTATAAGTTGCAAATTTACCTCTCAACGTATACCAGCCCTCCGGCTGCCGCTCGGGCTTTGAAGTCGCCCAGAAAAACGACCTAAACAAGGCAATGGGGATGAGTCTGATTTGGAAACTACAAAACCACAAAGAATCGAGGGGAATCATCACCGGACCTTAATGGGGAAGTGAGAATTCGGAAGTAAAGACAAAGGCTGGGTAGTTTTCTTTTAACTTCAAACTTTTTTAACTCAGACCGAGGCGGAAGGTGGGGTATCGACAAGTGCGCGCTTACCACTCGCGCGGTCCGAGTTGAGTGTCGGGTTGACTCCCGCCCAGGTCCAAGCCTTCTACCCCCCCCCATGTACGGTAAACTGGTACCAGATTCGCCAGGAGAGATAAAACACTGACTTGTACATCAGCTGACCAACGCAAGTCATTATATAGGCCACATCGCATTCAGTAAGCTACTACGATTCTGAATGGAAGTAGAATGTGGCCGCATCCCACAAAGTGATTGATTACCCAGCAGACTTTATCCTTTTTTTATTCGTGACTGCTCATAGCCACACATGGCACAGGGAGAGTGCACGACAGGACGCAGCCCTGAAAAAGGGACGACAATCCAGGAATCTTGCCATCCCCATGTTAAGCTCTTCGTGAAGGCATGACTCGCTTGAAACCAAAAAAATGAGGTAGTATGGGTGAACAACTCGAAAGAAAAATCTTTGTCAACTTCTCCGTTGCGCTTCAATAGACCTGGCACAGTAATCACCCATTTGTCGTGCTTGTGTCCATAACCCGCATCTGAACTTGGACATAACATAATGTTGAAATTAAGGTCAATGTAACTCAGCAGTGGTAAAAAGTTCGGCGATGACGAGTGGAGGGGGGTGCATTTTGCATCTTCGTTGCTTCACTAGTTCCGGTTTGAAAGTCTCGCTGCTGTGAAATCTGTGACTCTTGCAAGTTCAGGACATGGCTCTCTAGATGGGTCGACCACGTTGATGGGAAGTAGAAAGAGCAAAATGCTCCTCCCGCACCGCGGGCACCGAACTGCCCCAGTTAATTATAGTCAATGTACTGTTCATAACACTACGCTAACCTGGAATTGAATGTGAATTTACGGGTACATCTTCCTCAATCATTATCACTAGACACACCATTTTGAAAATCTGCGAAACTATGAGTATCTTTCTAGAGCTCTCGATCATAACCTGGCCGGAGTTTTATACGTACCTAGTTATTTTTGCATGTTTGTTTTTTTCTTTAGGGGTGAAGGCAAACTGGAGAGTGAATAGGTCGCTTGAACCAACAGCATGCCCTTGCTCCCGAGTTACACGCCTAACTATAGCCAAACGCGCTAATTACGGCGGGATCTTGGTATCGAGGCAAAGGTGCACAAACAGTTGCATGCTGCTGAAAGCTGTGGGCCCATTCACCTTCATGGGAAAGGATCGCCCTCGGAGTGAGTTCAGTTTGTCTTTAACTAACTAGTACAAACGCCAGTATTCAAGCTTGCCACTTTCGATTTCAAGTCGTAAAATAAGCTCGTGAACCGGATTGAGTCTGGAGGGGGACAATGTGGCATAGAGAAGCTTTGCATACAGCATTTACGGCACAGACGAAGTCTACGACTGGAATCTTCGCGAGCTTCGGTTCACCAAATAGAAAAACAAGTTGGGAAACCTTTGATACTTTCTTCAGACATACCTGCTTCCAAAACGGTGACGGTCACTAAATGATATGCTGCATACAGCACCGCAAGCGTATAACATCAGGAATAGGATGTACGCATCACCATCATCGACAAGTATTCCTCCATCAGCATGAGAAATTTGCAGCTAAAAAATAAACTTGAACTAAACGGAATGAAACAATGGGTTTATCCGAGGTTTTCCTGTTATCCCGACACTGCTTTCTCACATAGCGCCACATTGAAGTAAATATGTGGAAAGAAGTCCATCCCAACGCAAGTGAAGGCTATGCTCTTCCGAAACTGGTCTATCGCAATTCTGACAGCATATGCATAAAAAGTAATTTTTCATAACCCCGAGAACACACACCAAAAAGTAAGTTAGCCGAATCGCCTTATAAAACAGCGAATGTGTATCGAAGTGTTACGTACGACAAATGCCGTTTTAACGCCGCAGTGGCCGCTCCGAAAGTTACCACGGGATGGTGAGTTATGAGTCCGGAGCCAGATACCACACGGGACTTCAACACCGCATGCCCTGATAACCGGACGTTGACCCACTAGGGCTGCGTTTATACATTGGCGGCAGCGTAGTGTAAGCGCTTTCAAGCGTTTCACTAGCGCGTTTCGCTATGCGTTCGGCAGTGGCGGGGCTGGAGAGCCAGAAGGAGTAGGAGAGTACACTCTCCTATGCTAGAGAATATAGAAGAGTTAGGAGAGTGCGAAATGCCTCTCCTACGCTAAGAGAGTATAGACAGAGTAGGAGTTGTACTAGATACTCTCCGTACCTAGAAAGTTAAGAAGAAGTAGGAGAGTATTTTTTACTCTCCCTACCTCTAGTTCTTCTTAAGCCCATGCCGCTGCAAAACGCTAGTGAAACGCTGGAAGCACTGCGCTACGCCTTACGCTTGCGCAAAGTATAAAGCAGATACCTTCTACGCTCTAACGGCTTTTTTGCGTATTCGATTCCGTCTAAATTTCTGGCTTTTCCCATAAGCTCAGCAGTCCTGGGATTTCGCGATTATTTAAACCGACGAGCTCCATTTTGGTTTGCGGAACAGTTCCTTCCTGGAGTCGACTCACTTCATCGCAGTTATTCGTCCATATGTCGTAGCTGGAACAACGGCCGTAGCCCTTATTAACAAGAAGGTCACACTGTGACGCTCAAGTTCCCAATTGCTTAAAGGACATTTCAACTCATTCTCCGAATCGGCTCCAGCTTTGACTTCCACACTTGCGAACAATGTTCACAGAGCGTCCTAAAAGTTAACAGAATGAAAAAAACCCGTAATATTGAACACGGCCACTTTAACCAAAAAATGTTAATGTTCATACGTTATCTGTTATACAAAGAGAAGTCGCGCAGAACTTAAAAGTAACCAGGCAATTAGTGGCGCAGCAGAATGGAAGCATTATCACACTTTCATTTTAGTCCTGATACTTGAGTATCGCAATGGCTCGCGCCAAGTAGATCCCACAATAACCAAGTAGCGACTGCTGTAGAAAATGAGAATAGCGTTCATGAATAGAGAATATTCACTAAACTTGAATGGAGGCAATTATTGTCGCCAGCAGAACACTCGAATTTCGAAGCAGCTTTTGGCAGTTTTTCTATGCAGTTGATATCGTGCGCAATCGGTAAGGCAGATTTCAAGAGGGAAAGAGTAACCCACCAGCTTTGTTTTCCTTCCACTTAGTTGTTTTCATCCCCTCGAATCAGTAACTGACGCGATCACTATTGGATAGGCAAGAACAGTCGGACGAAGGCTTATTTCCGCCCCTCCCAAACACACCTCCCAACTGACTGCCGACGTTACCACAAATAGCCCACACCGACGCACTCTTACTCGAGAATTGTGACGGCGTACTTGGAAAGCGGATGCCCTATTGCAATGGAATCGCAGGGCCAGCCGATGTACGATCAGCGTGTTATCTGCCTCTTAGAAGTAAAAAGCCACATGGTGAGCGCATGGTCCGAGCAGTGCACATGGTTAGGCGGTGCCAAACGAGCCAATCACGCAGAAGAAGATGCTTTCTATAGGTCGTCACGACTAACGGCGTTCAAAGAAAAAATAATCAGAAAAGAAGTAGATACCAATGCGATTAACGATAACCTCGGAGGTCACTCTCGAATGAAAGAGCAAAAGAAATCCACATAGGGACCAAGGGCACAGCCGAGTAACCTTTTGTGCAGCAACCTTCTTCACCTAGGTCGTCAAGACAATATCGCGGGCGTTTTTAGGCACACCAGCGTTCTTTCGTACATTAACAGTAGCGGTTACGACAAACGGATTAAGGGCGACGTTCCTATTTCTGGCCTAAGGTGTGGCTCGCAGAAATCTCTGTTTCCTTTTCGACGGTGGGTGGCATCTCGTATGATTCTAAAGCTCCGATTCTTTCCTCATCGCCTTCAAATAGCGATTTGCCTTCGCTAAAGCGAAAATAAGAAGCTCATGGTTCCCCCATAATGCCCATTATATCTCTGCTGCCTCTTGTTTCTTTTGTAAATTCCACTTCCTGTTTCGCGATAGAAAATAATGGCAGGGATTGTTTGCGGCTGATGAAAGTCACCCCCCTCGCGACTATTACCCGATGTTTTGCCTCAGGAATGAGCCACTTTTTTCTAATTTCTTCTTAAGGCTGGTTCACGACTGTGCGAATAGTGTGTTTTGCAACGCGTTTGTAGCGAACCGGCGCTTCGAAAGATCAGGCGTTCGAGCGAAAAGCAAAGCATAGAAGATCGATCGGTGCCCAAACGGCTGATCTCTGGAATTGCTGACTCAGCCGAAGACGCTCGTGAACGCTTGCTCTCCCAAAATGACGGCGAAGAGGATGCCAATCGAAAGCTATGACTAAAATTTTCCATTCAACAAGCTAAGTCGCTAAAGTATAGAACGCAACATAAACACTTTTCCAGAGCCTCCCAAATGCAAACGAGAAAGGGGCATTAAGTTAAAGAAAAAAAAATCGGCGACCACCTCGACGTCCAGCTTCAACTTTCTTTCTGAAAAAACTCCGCGATTGGCCGGATGAAGATAGATATGAAGATTAATCGAGTCAATCGCGGATAATCCATTGTCATACTTCGACGCCCCTTGATATTCGAAACTGTAACACATCGTGAACTACACTTTTATAAAGATCTCGTGGAGTAATGTACGATGCAAAACTGTGTTCGTGGTGGAAACAGCCATACAGTGGTTCGGTCGCGCCATAGCTAACTCTGTTTCTGAGAAGGCGAGAGTTTGGATGAACACCTTTAGCATTATGAACTCAAAATATACGAGTGATCAACCCCGAAGCGAAGATTCCTTTCATTCACAAGATGAAATGGCAACCTACTATACCTTTTAGGAAATATTTAGAAGCTAGCCGAGTTTACAAGCAACATTAGAGCCCTAGTCGCTTCAGAACAAGGAACCCACTGTACACCACTTCACGTAGCGAAGTCTCCATTCCTACAACAGCTATACGTTTAGATCCTCGAAGACGGCGCTGCAGCTGCTCAGCAGACTCCGTGTGCACGAAATGCGTCCAGATATCTAGAAACATGTCAAAAATCTAGAAAATTATACGAAGGCGAGAGCGGAGATAAGGCATGCACAGGAGAGGGGTGAAGGAGGTTTCGCTACTGTTATGATCAACCTAACTCTCTCCTGGCCTTTATCACTCACCCTTATTTCAGGTCGGCACGTCCCTGCCGGCGAGGAAATTTCTGGGGCAAAATACGATCTCGCCCGATGATTTCGCTTTTCTGAATACACCCCCCACCCTCTCCTCATACTAACTACCACCTCCCAAAGTTTTCCTCAACTTCCTGCATTTATGCAGTTTATTTTTTCAAAATTCTCTTCATTCTTCACTCGAAAGAGTGCCAGACCAAGCAGAGGGAAGGTAGAATCAGTTGAAACGATGAAAAGTTGAGAAAGTCAACAGGCTGAAACATTTCCCGAAGCAAATGCGATTCTTCTCTCCTCAGTGACGCAATTGGCGGACGTGACCCTCGGCGGACCCGCTAGCGTACGACATGCCTACTTCTACTCCTCTCTTTCGAGAATATTACCGACTGGTGCGCAGAGGACAGGATCAAGAAATGAACATTGTATAAATCGGCGTAACAACGCGAATGTAAGTAGAATCTATCGGTACATGTAGAACTTGTAAAAGGACAAGGGCGACAAAAGGAACTGGTAACACTAGAAATCTTAGCCTTATCATTGACAAAAAGGTGTAACTGGAAGTGGACCCGTTGGGCGATACCACAACTTGTCATACTTCACCGCATCGTTTATCGGCTGAGAACAATTCTGATATGAAAATATTCAGAGAAATATTTTCCCTGCAAAAATTATGAATAAACCTAAACAGAAACGAAAATGAACGGAACGATGCGAGCAGGTGCTGTAGTTTATGGAGTAACAATATTAGGAGACAGACCCGCACTATTTTCAAGACAACGGGTACGAATGCTAGAGGCGGGCGGTTGTTACCCAGCGTCATATGGCGCAAAGGCGCGAGAGGCCGTTGACTCACAGACTTGTCCGCTTCCACCAGTGGACGTTGACAACACCGCCCCGCTCAACAGCCATGCTACCATTCCCGAATCAAGCGCAGCAATTTATGGCTGAGGAGGGGCTCCTCACTGTTGTACGTGCTCATGCTGAATCGAAGGCTGTCCATTGTTGCATAAAACATGCGTCGCTTGAAATGAATGAGTAGCACAAACCGAGATTCACACTAGAAAGAGTACTTATTTGCCTACAGGAGTCGTACCGAATCCTTGTTTTTTAGTTGGCTTGCGCACTTGTAGGTAATTTTAGGTGGCAGGACGCGGTTCAATCACTTTACAACTACAGAGAAGCAGGGATCAAGAAAGTCGCCAAAGGAAAGCGCAAGTAAAAATGCCGCAAAAAGTGGGAGAACAGGACAGTCGATTCAATTTGCCATCTATTACTCCTATGAGGTTCGACCTATTCCCTTCCAATCAGGATACAACGTAGGCTGAAGTATCTCATTCCAGGTCGTACATGGTCTGTTGCTGGGAGCTGTGGTCCTACCTGGCAATAAGGTCTTGTGGAATTTGGAAAGTTCGGCGAAGCTACGATAGAATTTTCTCGGTTGTCAACTTTCCGATTGTTCACTACATAAGTGTTATTACCTAAAAGTGAATAAGCGCTTATTAGTGATGACCTTCCCGTCCCGTCCCCCCCTCCCGCCCACCACTATGTTTTATGACAAAATTGAAAAATATCCTCTCAGTAAAACTGTAAAAAATGTCGGAAGTTTAGGATTACACAGGAAGATGATAACAAATGGGGAAGATAAAGCTCGTATCAATAGAAGGAATTCGGGGAGGGGGGGGAGGGGGGTGGATAAAGTATCAAGGCTGCAGAATTTCCAAAAATTCAGGACCACAATAATACGGAAGGTGTCTATGTGCCACGTTTAACGCGTGGGCGTCTTTGCGCAAGGTTGTCAAAAAAAAAAACCGCTTCACGAAGACTGTCGCAGCTTCCCACACCACGATGAGTGCGTACCCTGCCCTTCTCACCATATCGATATTACACTTCTTTGGCGCGCGTTCTCCCCATTTCCTACTGCTCGAAGTATGCACGCGGACCTAAAAGGTATGGACACTAACTCACCTTATTTTTGAGTCCCATCGTAGCAACTTCAGCTTGGATGAAGATGAAGAGGATCATCCGACTCAATGTGATCTTTTCACAACGATTGCTGCGCTATGCTGGCGACCTTGAAACACTATAGCCATGAAGACCGTAAAAGTCGTGACCATGGGCAAAAGGATGGAGCTCGTACTCAACGTCTTACCATTCTCCATTTTGTCAACTGTTTTACCCGTTTAACTTAGCAGAGATCAAAATGATGTTAATCATCACTGAGTAGTGATACCGAAAGACGTCTCATACAAACACACACCCAGCATCCCACACCACGATCACGTAGTTTCATTTTTTGCACTTTCCAGCTGCAAAATAATGCGTTAATTCTGATGAAAAAAAAAAACTAGACAGCGTCTAGGGACGAATCCACATACTTGCTTTGATTCATGGGATTGCAGCGGGTAACCAAACACTGGCAATAAGCTCTCTGTCTACTCAAGCCTGTAAAAAATAGTAGCAGTAGGGTGAGACCTTCGTTCCTGTCACAAACCGATGGGAATGAAGCGCGTTATGAAGGGAGCTCAGACTGGGTTCAATACTTTGCTTTGCTGGCTCCACCAGCGGACTTTTATGGAGGATGGAGCCGCAGTTCACGCGACGGGCAGTTCTTGACGCAAGTATGGGAACAGTGTCCGCTATAGAGATGTTTAATTCCCTGTCGTTGGCTGAAAGAGTACTGCTCGTACTGTTAGACTGGAGATGTGCTATGACTGTTATCCTTCGAGTGACTACCGAAGGATAACAGTCATACGAAAACACTTCAGGGACTAATCTACGTGGTCGATAGCGCTGACAGAGAGCGTACAGAAGAAGCTCGTGGCGCACTTCATTCACTACTGCAAGATCCAGAATTACAAGGTCGGTTTACTCGACGCAGTTTGTATGGTTGATTGGAACACGTGGTAATGTTTCCAGCTGGTTCCAAGCATGAAGTTGTATGCGTTCCTTGATCTACCAGTGAAATAAATGGTACTAGGCAAAACCTGCAGAATCCCTCCAAATAAGATTCTCTTCTGCTGCAGAAGTTCAGGGGCGAGAAAGAGCCAAGGGACTTCGCGAGCGCAGTCGATAGACCAGGGCAAAGCTCGCTCAGACCGTCTTCTTTCCTCAAAGGATGGTAAAGTGGTAACGGATTCGTTTGGGGGGGGGGAGGATAAAAACCCTGAGGTGTGGCTGGCCGCGCAAGTCATTACCACACTGCATCCAGGAAGCACACCACCATTCCGTATGGAAGTAGAACGCGCGCTTAACCCCAAAAGGGGATTGATCGGTGGTGAAGCCTTTATCCTTTTATCCTCTTATGTAATGTAGATTCAAAGAAGTCCACTGTTCTGAGCAGTGGCCAGAGGCGCGACTTACACTTGAGAGATTCATGAGTACTGACCACGTATGTGCTTTCACACACGCACCTTGCATACCATGGGCATCATGCCATACGACGTTACACTTGTTGTAGATGCCAAGCTATTGGTATTTGCCAACAAGCAAGACCTTCCGAATGCAATGACAACGGTGGAAATCACGAAAGCCTTGGAACTGGAAGCAATAAGGAATAGAGAGGTAAGCAGGCTCTACACCATTTTTTTTCATGATAGCGTTTTGTGATGCATGTAATTATTCCCAAGCCAACACAAGTAACCAGCCTGAGACTCAAAGTACATTCTTCAGTGGCACGTTCAATATACAAACGCTATCACCGGTGAGGGTCTTATAGAAGGCCTCGAATGGCTTCACTCTGTCGTCTTCAAATGACAAATCAGATGGTGTTGGAAGCTGCTGGAGACATGGAATTTGCAAGTCTTGCCAGTCTGGCACCAGCGGAATCCGATAGATTTGTGCAAGAACAGAAATGGAACTCTTCCTCTTTTTTATCTCAAAAATATTAGGTTGGTGGGAAAGTTCTGTCACACTTTTCCGAACTCCAAAACTTGCCCATTACCTGAAGAGAGGCAACCGCTAATGTGAGCATTTATACATCAAGAAGTAGTCTTTCTATAACTACCACTGACTCCTGCTTCTTCTTCTGTAATGTGGAGAAGGGTTTTATCCGCTACCATCGGCACCGACTCCTCCAAGCACTTCCTCAAACCCTTTCACAACAACCATGACGCCAGCATGACAGCTGCAGATGTCAAAATAATGGAGCTGAATAAGGTCGATGCCCTCAAATATTGGACATCTTCCATGATGCTAATGCTTCAAAGCGGGAGCCTACAACAGTTCCAATGACGAAGTGAATTTGGGATTACCTGTGAACTCAGACTGAGGGAGCTGCGGGACGTGAAAGTACTGGATGAAGAAGCTGCTTCATCGGCCAGTGCGTACGCAAAGCAGCTACGAGATCTGAAGCGAATCATCGATAAGGGGGAAAAATTTGTCCGCACAGCCCGCCGCCCATCATGGTGCGCATCCGTCCAAAATAGGTCAAGCCGTACGTCATGCAGTATATCTCGATCGCTCTTCCCTTGCACCGGTGTAGCACAGACATGATTCTTTCTAACTGCAAGTTGCCTCGCGTGCTCAATCGTTATGTGGACGAGGAAACCTCGATATCGTTTAAGTCAAGATTGAGATGATTTCCAACTTTGCGTCGCGTCTCCCTGCATTGTGAAGCGATGGCATCCATGAGGTGCACAAAAAGTGGCAAGAACCCCGCAGTAATATTGCTGTACAATTTTGATCTTACACGCCTCTCTATAAAAGGGAAGCCCAATTTGAAAAATGTGACAGAACTTTCCCGCCAACCTAATACACACCCGCTGTACACTTACCTCCGAGGATCCTGGCTTAGGCCATGTGCAAGGTGAACCGGTTCACCACTGTAGAAGCGCAATTTTTTCGCCACTCGAAAGTGCGCGGAAATGAGGTCCGAGAATAGTGGTGCCCTGGATATTGGGGCTGTACTCTGAGGCAAGGCACGCAGCACGCGACGCGCCGCTCTAGAAACTACAGGCTAGCGAGCCAATCACGCTTCCTGCCGACGACTGTCGCTTGGATAAGTGCTCTTGTTTGCTGTCAACGTTGTTCGCTGCAGGACCTCATCATTAACGCACATACACGGAACATTAGCCATCCACCAGTCACTGAGCTCAGACCTCATTTTTGCGCCCTTTCGAGCGATCAAAGTGGTACACTTTTTAAGCTGCGGACGCGCTCACCCCCCGCATGACACAGAACCACATGTCTTCAGATCATTCATGGAACTATATATAGTTGCTAAATAAAGAATTTATAGTCTGTCCATAACACAAATGACGACAATTTGGTTAGTCATGTTAATAAGGGAATAGAGTTGGAGCTATTGGAGAACGTAAAGCATTTAACCCCAAAACTCCGCATCAAAATTGCTACTCCTAGGGTAGCATTCATTCCTGTCTCTCTACCAGGTACCGGCATGTTGAGTGCCGTTTTTTGGATCGCACTTCTGGACGACCTTGCATCGTTCATAATTGACAGTTTCAATAAGTTCTTATTAAGCTAATCATTTTTGACTAGTATATCGCCCATTACTTTCAGTTTATGGCTTCCACTCACACGGTCTTCAAATTTCGGTTTGATCTCCGCCCCGGAAACCAAGCTTTCTGCCCTCCCCCTCCCCACTCCTCCCCTCCCGGTACGGGAATTCGGTAATGCTAATAGATTCGCCCGGAAAATAAAGCGGCAACGTTACGTTTCTACGTTGTAGCCCAAACCGAGGGAGGGAGCGGCTCTCTGGAGGCCACTAGAAAACTGCCGGAGACGCACATCTCTTTCTCGAAACCATTTTGAAATGTGTTCCACGTCGCTACTAATGAAGTGTCAGTGATAAGGATACCGGCAGCCAGAAAACCCCATGCGAAAAAAGCTGACCACTGCAATGCAGGCATTTTTAGTTCTTTCACAACGAGGATAAGTTCGACGCCCTCTATAGTACTTGAGATTCCATCCTATTGATAGACTCGATGAAGACAGAACCGTCAGCTGGCCTTGTGGGGCCGCTTCTCAGAAAATATCCTAAAGGGAAAACCGCAGCCAAAAGAAACTTTTGCGAAGTAGCATTCCAAAGGAATGCCGAAATTATGAACTCTGCATCATAAAATCGTGCGCTTAACTATTCTTCAAACAGGTGTATAGATTGAGGCCGTTAAAGATTGTTATAATTTATTGGCGCAACGTTTCGGCTACCTTCGCCTTCGTCAGGGCCTGAAAGAGTCCAAGAACAAAGATCTGTCCCCTCAAACGCCCTTAACAAAAACTTAAGACTATTTCGAGATCCTAATAAACACCTAACGGTATCGATCGTGAGGTGAGTAAGGCTTACCTTGATCTCAGCCGCGACGACGTGAGACCGACCACCCAAGCTGTAGTACTGATTAGTGAGCTGCTACCTCCACCCCGCGACCTCGACCTCATGTAGATAAAAAACCGCATAGGTCGGCAGAGGGCGCGAGTTCACGGGTTATGGCTGATCATGTCCTCTTTCCTGTTCATTAGGGGGTCTTTCGCCGAAATCCATAAACGCTTCCAAGCTTTTTCCGCGCAAGTGATTTCAGGCTCCTGTGCCAGGATGGACACCGTCACCTGAAATTCTCCATCCCCATGATACTCAAACACGATGGCTACCAAGTGGCAGCCGGACCTGTGATCTTCGCAAGTCATCCAAGTGCTCTTTAGCACGTACGCTACACAAAAAACGGCCCGTTTCCCCCCCCCCACATATTCACTATCACATGTGAGGCAAGCGTATTGAATAGATCACCCCGATTTCATGCAATCACTCTGCTCTATGCCGGAGGGGCACACCACACATTTCGGGGTATCACATGAATAGTCATAGAGGCGATTACGTACGAGGAGAAGTTTTTAAATAAGTTGTTTGGGGGTATTTTACCACCCTAACGTCTTCTTGCAAGCCACATCTGTGGCAGACTCGAACGGATCGCTCGGCTAACTTTTCTTCCGGATAAACGGGAAACAAAATGGTACTTTCTCCGGAAGATTATTCGGTCCTGTGATCCCGTGACGTCTGGTAGATCCTGCGCAATGGTCGCGACTCCGAATAACCATTGGAACCGCAATCTTTTAGCGCCAAATCGACCGATTCTTGCTCTAATGCAGGATCAGAGAGAGCCGCTGCTGGCAGTTTTAAACGTATTGTTAACGACTGCTTACTTTGTCCTTGTCGGATGTGCTGAATTGCAGTGAAGAAGAATATTCCTTATTGCTCGCTTGCGGTACCACTTGGTTCTAACCGTGTTCCCCATTAAGTGAATTTGAATATTGAGGAAGGGCAGCCAGTTCTCTACAGGATGTTCTCGGTTAAACTATATTGATGGACTGTTCATTCTAAAGGTCGAAACACTTATCGATTTCACCTTGTGTGTGGCATATTATGAGACAGTCATCAATATAGCGACAGTAGAGAAGAGGTCTGCGATCCAGCACGGGTTTCTCGATTCTGGACATAAATGTTATGGCAAGAATAGGGGCGAGCCGCTGCCCCATAGCTAATCCC
This sequence comes from Cooperia oncophora, assembly GCA_036418165.1. NCBI lineage: Eukaryota > Metazoa > Nematoda > Chromadorea > Rhabditida > Trichostrongylidae > Cooperia > Cooperia oncophora. The sequence continues at coordinate 31,457 of MU912341.1, forward strand.
CGCAGCTGCCTGTAGTATGTGCCTGACCATTTGAAGATAGAACACTTCAGACACTCTCCCAAGACTTCCATGATCTGAGGAATGATGAACCCAAAGAGGTTGAGCGTACGTTCGTGCTCGCACAGCAGTTCTTTGCCGACCTATGCGGTTTTTGATCTACACGAGGTCGAGGTCGCGGGGTGGAGGTAGCAGCTCACTAATCAGTACTACAGCTTGGGTGGTCGGTCTCACGTCGTCGCGGCTGAGATCAAGGTAAGCCTACTCACCTTATCGATCGATACCGTTAGGTGGTTTACTAGAATCTCGAAATAGTCTTAAGTTTCGTTAAGGCGTTCGAGGGGACATATCTCAATTGTTCTTGGACTCTTTCAGGCCCTGACGAAGGCGAAGTAGCCGAAACGTTGGCCAATAAATTATAACAATCTTGGACGGCTCAATCTATACACCTGTTTGAAGATACATCAATGCCAAGTTTAAGAGAAGGTCGGTCCTGCACGCCTAACTATACTTCCCAATTAGCGCACGCCATTGTTGTGGAAACCACCATGGGGACAATCGCATCAGACCGGGAGGAAAGGAAGGAAATTCGAAGGCAGAGACAAGCAGCAAACTCAGAAGTAGGGAACGGCCAATGGCAAGAGGTATGATTACCGTCTGCGACTTCATGAATTGATAAACAAAGGGAATCACAATTCATGCTGAGACACATCTGAACGGCAGAAGCACATTTGCTCGCCCAGAGAATCCTATCTGGCAGGGCACATCGTTGTTGGCGAATCCCCAACAGGGGGGGGTCGTATTTGGCCGTCATAAGAGGGGGACCGTATTTGAGCTGGGAAAAGTTTATTTTGATAGTTCATTTTTCTGGCTTCACGGGCGTTGTAAAAGGGAGGAGGGGTCGTATTTACGTTTTGGCTTTGTAGGAACGGTGTTTGACTTTCTGTGATTTTCCTGTTTCATGCGTACAGTCCTCATCATTGCGGACCGGCGGGGTGTGTCAGTGCGGCTGCGTTTGGCGCGGCGCCGAACTCGTTCTGCACTAGTTGTTGAAATGGGCAAGTGACATTACTGTATTATATCCCTCGTATTATTCGTTTTCTACCACTTTTCGTCGCGTACGCGTTTCAACAAAAAGGCTGAGAACGGCTTCAACAGTGTGCACACTCATACTGGTTGACACGCCCACCGGTCCGCAATGATGAGGACTGTACTATATACCCCTTCCCCCCACTCGACGGCTCGATTCGATGGAGGGAGGGCAGAGGCCGAGGGGGGGGGGGTCGTACCAACTCCAAAAAAGAGGGGGGGACGCACGGACTCGAATAAAATCCCAACCAATGATGTGCCCCTGCTGTTTAGAAAGTTACACCCACCCCCTGCGTGGAAGTCGGATGAATGGCGCAATACAGAGATGGCCCCCAAATCGACGATATCGAACTACTTCCTAACGACTGACGAAAGATGTGTTTTAGGAACATAATTAAGTCTTAAACGAATGGAAATGATGCTCCGCCGGAGGAGTGGGCCGTACTATATATCCCGTGCCTCGCAAAACTATGCTCAGCAAGCACACGACGGGGAATTTTTCGACTAGCAGGGATAAGAAAAAAACGAGGTACTCTTCAAGAAGGAGGAGCCTTCGAGGTTCCGGCACTGTTCTTGGTTTCACAAGAAGTCACGAGTGAAAGATCGTATGGCTGGGCGAATTATGAAATTTAGGCGACACTTATTTCAACAACGATCCCACACCGGGGTATTTCTTCTGAGAAAATCTGGCTTCAGCACAGCTAATCAATACCTAAACTAGAAATTCACAGCCCTGCTCTTCCTGCGTCAGATGTCCAGCTCTCAAGAAAGTTACGGGTTTTCAAAAAAGGTACTTCTCAACGTCTAAATACACATGAAAAGGACGTTTAAAAGTCAGTCATCTGGTTCAATATTATCTCATTTTGCGGGAGGATTGGTCGTACCGAGACCATCTCTCTTTTAGGGTAGGTGTCGTATTTACAAGGAATTTTACACAAAGCGGTGGGCTGCCCTGTTCTCAGACGGAACATGACTGTCGCAGTTCACTTGAGAGGTGACAGAGTAGACGATGGTGCGTTACTAAGAAATGGTAGCTATTATTTTGTTGACTGATGTTCATAAACAATATGTAACTATTTGAGAAAAGCGTAAAATTAGGTGCAATATCATTGCAGCAACCTATCAGAGACTGACAAAGTCACCCATCGCTGCTGCATCTGTAAGCTGCATGCTTCGTATTCGCAAGGAAAGTGGTGCCGGCAAGGGAATAGAACTATGAGCAGCAATAAAGAAAATTTCCAATATTTATTCAAGTTAAGTGACATAACAACGGAGTTCACGAGTAAATGAAAGATTTGGGCTGATGATTGCACTTAAAAGGACCACATTTATTAGATTATTACGAACATAGCAGTGGAAGATTCAATGGAACCATCCTTAGTCTATTGAAAGACTCGCTTAAGAATTTCGTTCATAGTTAATATTGCCAATAATATAAAGCCATACACGTCTACCGTTGTAATTACATTTCATGAAATCGTTCCTATTTGGGCGCAGTTCGAGGAGAGGGTAACAGACTGACTTCCAGGAGAAAATCATTCTAGTAAAGAACTGCTCAAAGTGAGGAACATAGTGGATAACACTAGAAAGGCAAGAATGAGTGTGGATTGCGTTTACTACCCTGATATAATATTGCGTTTTCGAAATATGCAGAAGCAGGAGAGCTCATCAGTGATATCTCAGAGTTTATTTTCACCTTACCTTCTGGCTAAGTTTTGATATTGTTTACGAGCACCGTATTTCTTTGCGGACCAGCACTATACGGTAGGTGCGGCAGGCTGCCGCAAAAGTCAGTGGTGGTAATCACGGACGGTGCCGCGATCATTGACATGTTTGTATGGAGCGACGAGGGTCCGAGTTGATGTTGTAAAGTAAGTGGAGCCTATAACAACATTTCATGAAGGATGAATAAGTTAAGTGGGAAGACGGGCAAAAGAATCGTAAGTTGCCGCTCCGCCGCGTGGCGCGCTTTACTAACTCGTCTCTGCCCTGTCTACTAAAGCACCGAATTTCGATTGGGTTGAGATTATGTAGACATTTATGACTATTTTAGGTTCTACGTTACTTGTTGTCGCCATCTACGACCTGGAACCGTCGTCACTCGCGGGCTCGACGCCGCACGCGGCGCCCCACCGGCGAGGCTAATTACGGTTCTCTTGTCACGTACCCAGGTAAATATGGTATGGAACTCATCCCTCATTTCTGGAGTGTTCCTTGAAGACAGTTCCCGCGATCTATCAAGTGACTAGCGAAAAGCCTCCGTGCATTCAGCAGCTAGATCCGCATTCGCATTTCGTGTACCACTATCGCCTCTCGAAAGGGCGACATGAAGCGGCCACAGACGCGTGACTCTTGCACACCTTGCGCACTTTGGCTTACAATCCAGGGCTAGCCGTACAACCGTAAGCTCGCGGAACAGTGGCCAAGCTAAGATTGTCTGCGACAATCATATGCTGTAGACCGAAAAGAACAAAGTGCGCATGTGTCACGCACTTGTGGCCTTTCAAGAGACGAAAGTATTACATGCCATGTGAGTGCGGACCTAGATTCTGAATGCACGAAGGCATTTCGCTATCACTTGATCGCGAAGAGTGTCTTTAAGCATGGGGTTAAAGACAGCCTTCGCGCTTGAGTATTTCGTGATCGTCCCTCTTTGCGCAAGTAGTCCAGCCCCCCTAGTTGAGAGGCTATACCACTTCCCCGGCTCCACAGCGAGCGAGGAGGGTGGTACTATCGCCGAAACTTCTATTTCTAACACCCGCTCAATTGGACCGCCCACCTGCTAGATGTCCTCTCCACATCTGACGCAGGTCCGCTCAGTTGTTCTTTGTTGGGGCGGCGTGCATTAAACGGAATCGCATGTCCATTTTTGCTGACCGCGCTCGTACCCATACGTATTTCTGCTCTCCTTTATTACATTTTATTCATTAGGGGCACATGCAGTCAACTGCAGTCCATTCCGCAAGTTAAAATGCGCTGAAATACCAGCAATACGGTATTTGGTGCGAAAGCTCGACTGCACCAAAAGATGTGCGCTACCGTAATCCTATAGTCGGGAGCAGAGTTTTTAAAAGTTTCTTTTTATTAAGAGTTTCCCATGGCTGTTTTTGTTGTTTTTCGTAGTCCTTCCTTTGCATTGGATGATATTCACTACTGGGAGATGCGAAAAAGCGATTCGTGAGCCAGGAGGCCGCAGGACGGTGTGATCGTCAGATAGAGATTTTGTTTATGAACAACATCTATCCAGGGGCACTTCATCGCGGGAACTGTCTTTAAGCCGAAGTGCGGGCTGGGATAGAGCACCAAACTACTCCCTACGCACAAACTCGAGAAGAACTTTTCGTGGAGCTTCGCCTATAACTCTGCTCAGGATTTTTTGACGGTGCTGTCTGCTAGTGGCGCCATCACGTTTTTCGCCAAAATCGGTGTAAACTTTCGCACTGGGCTCATTTGGTAACCCGGTCACGCGCATGACATTCATTTTTAGCCCAAGCGCCAATTTGGCGCTACTCATAAGTTATCGAAATCGAAAAAAGGACTTGCATAATAGAATTACTTGAGTCCTGATCACGAATAAGACACCACTGCCATTGAGCACTGTGCTAGGACTAAGCATGGGATGGGGAGTGATTCCGTCCAGGCGAGGCTGTTCCTTAGCAGTGCGCTGATGATTGTAGTGTTCCCCAGCTCCAGCGCCAAGAATGAATATCATGTTCGTAATCAGGATATCAAATAACCCCCATGTACAAATCTACAATTTTTATCAGAGTTGGTGATCTGATGTCTTGGCGCCGGCGCCTGTAGCGCAGGCGCCAGGCAGCTTCCGGCCAAGCGGATGTAATACTAATGCTCAGGATGTCGAACTACCCCTGGGAAACAGTTTTTAGCTGTTTGCTAATCTATATAGGGTATCTTGACGCCGGCGCCTATTCGCGATCGCCAAGGAGCTCCAGACCAAGTGGATGTGACATAGTGTTCAGGAGGTTGAACTACCCTTAAAACGGCATTTAGCCGAATCTGCCGCCTTAGAGGAAAAGTGAGAGAAAAACGTGCCAGATTTTGGAAGAGTTGGGTAGTAATACTTGCATAGTGAGGAGGATACTATACAGTGCGTAACAAAAGTATGTGGATACCCCAAAATTTTGTCCTGCAAAATTGCATTTGAATTTTGCGATATGAGACCTCTGTTGTTGAATTTCTCGTAGGCAAAAACACAGGAATACATTACTTCTGACCACTTTGTGAACTACGTACAATTATTTATGGTTTTGAAAGAGTTTCTTAATAAAAAAAGTATGTGGACACTTGACAAAAAACAAATGTGTCGCGGGAAATAGAAGTTGGTTTTTCTCAAGCGTTCACTATTACTTCGAACATTCTGTCTGACATGCTGTGGACAAGATTAGTCATGGTGCCTTCGTCGATTTCCTACCATGCAGCAACTGCCGCCTCCTTCAAGTCTCGCACGCTGTTGTACTGTTCATGTAGATTCGTCGAACCATGATCCTCCATAGGATTTTGGTTGGGTTGCAGTCAGGAGAACACGCCGACCAATCAATCACTTTGATATCATTGCGCTGGAGCCATTTTCTAGTAGAATTTGAAACATGCACAGCCGTGTTCTCCTGCTGCATCACATGTGTCCTGCATCGTGGCTCACTCAGAAAAGGCAAGAGGTTAGACTCAAGCACTTCTTGGTATTCCTGACTGTTCATACAGCACGATGGGAAGGAAAGCTCAAACTTTCCTCTGCCCCCAAAACTACCCCGTACCATCAAAGAGGCGCCTCGGAATTTCATCTCGAGAACATTAACGGATTGCTACAAAGGTCTTTCCAGTAATGCTGATATCCATCTGGACCGTCGAGAATGACTTTTTCTCATCAGTGAAGATGACCTAACAAGGGAGGTCGTTCAGCCCGTGGTGAGCTTTTTTAAAACGGATCTGTTGCATGTTGTAGGGGTCTGATGCGAGTATTTGACCACAGGCCGATGGGTTCATTTTGCTAAAACGTACAAATGATTCGAAAAGAAATGACTTTTTAAAACACTTTATTCGCTCTGTTCTAAGCTGTAGGCGTTGACAGGGGTATACTATGTGGGTTATCCTTTGAGGTAGGCACGAAAAAACAGCGCAATAAGGTCAAAATCCAAATGCTTTACTTGACATGTGGTGAGCTGCCATTGGAGTTGTGCCGTGATCTGCCATTTCTCTTCAAGCAGGTCCTGCTATCGGACATCTTTTGCATTTTCCAGATTTCTTGCGTTCTTGTATTCGCTGAGATGCCCCATAATGTGTATGACCCGGATATTACGCCATTTAAAGGCAACATTCCATGCGGGACGGTTGACAACGGGCTCATTCAATTATTGCGCTCGCGAAATACTATCGAAGAAACTCTCTATGAAACTTGGTTACGGGACGGTTATCCGATGTGGCTCTTGATCAATGAACATGATGCTCATTTTTAATATGGCGCAATGTGTCGCCAATTTGGTGCCAAAAGGCTTTCTCGTATTACCATCAAGGTCAGTCTGCGCGGCGGGGGGTATTTAGCGACCATACTGCCCCAAATGCCTCCGCGTGGCAAAAATAAGTATCTGACCGTGATCAGGACCATCATTACTCCTACGTATAGGATTACGCCGAGATAAAATTTTCCCAGAGCTTTGTGGAAGTATGTTGCGCGGCCGCGTCTCCAGCTAGTGGCTATCAGCCCCCCCCCCCTTCCCCCCCAATCAATGGCACTGATCATGACTCTGACAATTATTTGGTGGCGCCGACGTGATCTGGGCCAGCGTGGCGCTAAAAGCCACTGCGCGCGCGAGAGGGATGCTGCATAAACTCCTGAAGAAACTGCAGATATACCTCACTGTATGCAAAGTAGGGCACTTCAATTTCGCACCTTATTCAGATGTTCCTTTCATGTTTAGTTGCCAAACACTTTATAAACCCGATGTATTCTGCTTATAGCTGAAACAGATGGCAACGAGGATGCATAAAACTTGCGTATTTTTAGCGATTCTGTTTTTTTATTCCGTTTTGGCATTCCCAATAGCGGTTAGCAAAATGAACCCCAACTGTGTCGTCCTGGTATGGACCCTACAACATGCAACAAATGTTTTGGAAACGCTCACCACGGCGCTGAACGACCTCCTTGTAAGAAAAAAATGCGCATAAGATGTTCCTTTCTGATTTTACGATTATCTTCAAGAAACTCACCTTTGTCTCACTCAAGTCGCCATGTTTGCACGCCGCAAAGTTCAGCTTGCCAGCTGGTCTTGCAGTCAGACAGGGAGCTTTCTTTATCTCTCTTGAGTGATACGCTCATTTGATCGAATAGAGCGCCATATTGTCATTTCTGAGACCGGTAGATTCATCGAGGAATGATGTGTGCCATAGAAAAGGTAGAATTCGTCGAGGCATGGATGGAGTGTGTGCCATAGAAAACGGGAGTCTAAGGCCATTCCTCTGATGTCTTCTGCAGACAATGATCTGGGTGCGTTAAACAGGTACTAAGTGGTAGCCATCAGGATTCTGAAGGATATACCAGCACGTCGCCGGAGGTCAAGCTGTCGTTGCAATGGAAGACTCGAATTCGAGATTCGTCGTCTGTGAGAGAGGACCAGCAGACGAGGCATGGAGTACAGGTTAATGGGGCACTAGAGTCCATAAAAAATGGATTGCAGATCTGAGAGCCAAACTTTGGATTTTCTAGGGTTCCATACTGTCATTATAAGAAACTTTTCCTGAACAACAAATAATTGTACAGTTAGTTCACAATGTGCTCAGAAGTGGTATACTCCTGTGTTTTCGCTTATGAGAAATTCAAATCAATAGAGGGTCTCAAGTCGCAAAACTCAGAGCAAATTTTGGCAGGGCAAAGAGGGTGTGTACATACTTTTTATAAGCACTGTGCGGCTGTCGTCGTTCGCACGAACTCGTTAGAGTTAGCTTCCGAGACATTTGGGTGATTTCTCTAAGGCTGCGTGTATACCTTCGCGAACGCCGTACGCGTGCGTTTCCAGCACTCGGCCAACGGCAGTAGCAAGGGAAGTATTGGAATATCGATCTGGCGTCACAGCGTACGCTAGCCGTAGCGAGGGCAAGAAAGCATAGACGACCTAGCTTTTTTGAGCTTACTATGTATGTATATGTTATTACCAGTCGCCTCGCCGGCTGACGCCGGCGCGGCCCTTTCTGATACGGCCCGGCTGCGCCGGGCGGGCGCGGCTCTGGCCGCGCCGTACTTCATCTCACATATGTTCTAGACTCAACTGATATCCGCCTTTTGTTCTGTACTCTTACTTTCTCCGGTGTGTCTGAAGTACTCTTTAGCTGTTTTACAACTTCTTCGTCTGACTCCGCCCACCTCAGAGCAGACCCGCCCTTAATTTTGTGCCCCCCACTCTCACAGGCGACCCATGCTGACCTTAATCCACTTTTTTCCGGTGTCTGATGTGTTTGTTGGAAACCGGTTCTGCAGGAGTTTTTGTCTGGCCTCCGCCCATCTCGAAAGTCGGTCGCGCCCAATTTTTTGTGCCCCACAATCCTCATTGGCGCGAACCCTCTGCTGACCTTGGATCCACATTTTTTTTCCGGGTCTTCGGAGTGCTCTGGAGAGTTTTGGAAGAATTTTGTTTGGCTCCGCCCACTTCGGGCTGGCCCCGCCCCCAATTTTCGTGCCCCACAATCCTCATTGGCGACCCTGTGCCTGTCCTTGATCACTCTTTTTCCGGTCTTCGGAGTGCTCTGAGAGAGTGTTTGGAGAATTTTTGTTTGGCTCGCCCAACTCGGCTGGCTCCGCCCACAACATGTATATCCCACCATTTCTTAATCGGCGACCCTTGCTGACCCTGAAATTCACTTAATTCCTGTCTTCGAGTGCTCCTTGAAGCGTTTTACAGACCTTTTTGTCTGCTCCGCCCACCACGTTTTTGCCCCTCGTCCGCGTCCGTTCGACGATCCGTCTGCTGATCATTAATCCACTTTTTTCCGGCCTTCGGAGTGCTCTGGAGAGTTTTGGAGAATTTTTTATCTGGCTCCGCCCACCTCGGCTGGCCCCGCCCCCCAATTTTTCGTGCCCACAAATCCTCACCGGCGACCCTCTGCTGACCTTAATTCAGTTTTTTCCGGTGTCTTCGGGAGAGCTCTGATCCGTTTTACAGATCTTTTGTCTGGCTCCGCCCACTCGGAGCAGGTCCGCCCACAAAGTTTTTGCCCTACAGTCCTCACCGGCGAACCTTTGCCGACCTTTACGCACGTTTTTCCGGTCTTTGCAGTGCTCTGGAACGAGCTACAAACTTTAAAGTGCAGTATCCGGTTTAGGCAAGCTCCGCCCACTGTGGGCGGATCTCAACCACACTTGGGCATGCCAATACTCTTCCAGATATTTCATTCTGCACTGAGCTTTTTGCGCTTCTGAACACTCTCCGCGAACCGAAGTTACTGAGTTTATGCTAGAAGCACCGCCCACCTTGAGTCGCCCCGCCCATTTTAGTGTGTCTGTCATAGTTAGTCTGGCGATTCCTTACTAACCTGTAGTCCCGTTGTTTCACCAATCTTAGGCTGCCTCCGGGAAGCGAATTATGAACATTTTTCTGTGAAACCCAAAATTTCATGGAGTGCCCCGCCCACAGTGGGGGTGGGGCTTCGCGTGTGATATGTCTCTAGTTTGTGCTTTTTGTTGTCTGTGTCCCATTGCTCTACCCATCCCACCCTTGGACCCTACCTCTCCGAGTCGCTTTCAGATCGAACCGAATTTCCGACAGACAAACGAAAACTTACAAACAAACCTTACCAAAGTTACAAACAAACTTAACAACAAACTTACAAACAAATTTACAAAAAACTTACACACAAACAGACGAAGCAATTATATGTATTATAGGGTCTGAGTTTTCTCTGAAGGGTTTGGCGATCCGAGCTCCGCCCGCTTGACCACGTCCACTTGCTTGTTGCGTAATTTTGATATTTTTTTGAAGTGTTTGCGTTTTTGGTCTGCTATGAAAAACCCCGCCTACTGTGCGAGGCTCCGCCCACTTCGAAGAAGCCCCGCCTACTTTTCAGGAACGGTGCAGCTCGGCAATATAGAGTCTTGGCTTGCATACATGGGTCTCGTCCGTGACTTGGATCAAATAAATCAGGCAAAGTTTGTTCCGAGTGACGGACAAGACCCTAGCAGGAAAGCCGAGACTTCAAACTGCCGATTTGCACCATTTCTTATGAGTGGGCGGGGCTTCTTCGAAGTGGGCGGAGCCTCTAACAACGGGCAGGGCTTCACGTAGCAGCCCAAAAATGCAGAAACATCGAAAAAATATCAAAATTCCGCGAAAAGCAAGTGAGCGTGGTTAAGGGGGCGGAGCCTAGATTGCCAAGCCCTTTAGACAATGGACGGAGTCCGCCATATGTCGATACATATATACCTGGAACCTAGATCGATACCCATGCTTTCCTTGCCCTCTCCCGATAGGCATAAGGTGCGTGTGCTAGTCCCGCTTATTTTGATGCTGTTCTCGAGCGTTGTGATTCTTTGCAATGTAGTGGCGTAATGGATACTTTCGTGGTAGGCGCAGAGTGCGGGTTTGACTCATGCCAGTTTTGATGCTGTTCATGAGCACTGTGTTCCTTGACCAGCACTTCACAGTAGGTGAGGCAGGCTGTTACAATAGTGTTATTTCTAATAGTTGCCGGCCATACATTGAAACGAAGCGACGGGAACGGAGTTCAAGGATTATGCGGTGGCACCCATGTGAAATGATTGGTCACCTCTCTGGGCGAATTCTCCCGTCTTACGTAACAATTTCAAGTGTTAGTCGGTAAAAAAAAACGGAAGTTTATCTAGGATTACCTTGATTGGCGCCAGCATTAAAGCTCGTAAATGACCGGTCTCGTTTTTCAACTGTTCCAGTTCTGCTCGTAATTTCATGTTCTCCCTTTCAAGTGTAGCCGCACGGCATGCCATATCGTCCTCCTCAACAAGAAAATCACTTCGCTGCCGATACATGTCATCGAAGTGAGCTGGGAGAAATTCATAAAAACAGTATGAAAAGTTTAAACAATTTTTCACTCAAAGAAATAAGGACATGGGAAAGCTGCGAAAGTCTTTAAACGACTGAGTAACCGACTGACTCACAGGAACACTAATTCATTAAAGTGATGAAAACAAACTATTAGATTTTCGGAAAAGTTTCTTGCCACTTGAGGAATAATTCTAGAATTATATTTTCTCCTGAATATCGTATTTCCAGAGGCACTTAGGTGTTAACATAATATAGGTGTTAACATTATCGACACCATGTTGCCAATTATTGGGCGGCTTTTGGACGGCGGTTCTGATGAAGGTTTCTCTCTCTTTTCCATGTAAGAGGGAAGGCTCATATATGGAAACCGAAGAGAAATAGCTCGCTAAGACAGATACAATACACTATTCGAATATTGCTAATGTATGACACGCGGGAGTGCCAGGGCGAGGGTACTAGATTTGGGTTCGATTAAGTCGTGGTGCGATGGTGATCAGTAGCAAGGCCGACGAGCTCCGGTCCAGGGCTGACATGCGGAATGTCGAGCCTCAAAGCTAACAGACTTTATTTTGTCGTCCCCTTACAACTTAACATAGGTTGAGGCCTTGGTAGCACCCCAGGAAGCGGACTTCGGGAGTCGCCAACACTCCCGATAGGTCAGGTCACCATGAACCCGCGGAAGCGGTATACCTCACCGTGGGCAAGATGAAAAGGTCTACTAAAACCGCTTATTCCTTCACTATTGTTCTACCAAACAATCTTTATCAATCGTTGCATTTCAACGGGTACCATCAAATTTTTAGATGTACAATTCATAAGCGTTGAAACTTTTACAAGATTGGAAAAAAAGAACTCACAGAACCATTTAGAAATCTTTTATAGGTCCCCATTCATGTTGAAAATAGGCTTAATTATCTCAGGCAGCAAAGAAAACCTATTTTGGCTGGGTGACCTGACCGGGAGACTTACCACGCCGCCTGGTTCAGACGTTGTACTGCGCGGGAGAGCGGTATAGACCGCGTGAGAAACCGTGGGACAGAAGTGACTGCTGGTAAACCGTGGAGCTCGCGGACTACCGACCAGTCGTGTTGGAAAGCTAGTAGGGCAGCTGCTTCACGCATGGCAACAGGGCGTAGAGGCGTTCGAGCGGAGCCGATGAAACTGTACCGTAACTGAATCAAGGACAAAGACATTTTTGGATAGCAACGCAATGCTATGATATGTATCGGTAAATAGTTGTTTGTTCATGCATTTGTAATCTGTATGAGGACTCCAGGACATTTTCCAAGAATTCTGCTACATGAGAGAATAAAACCTTTCAAAAACATCCTGATGCATACTTATTTCGTCGTGCGACTTGTACAACGCATATCAATAAAAGCTATGCCTATGGAAAAGAGAGCGTAGTGACCGCTATTATGTCGTTTCATGTCCCAGAGCTGGAGAGGGCGTGTCTGCGTGCACTGGAATTGGGCGGCAACCGCACTTTCGGTGGGATTTTCATTTCGGATTAATTGCACTCATGTCATTGTTTAGCACAAGACTTGTTGACGGTGTTGTCTCAAATAGAAATCTTCGAACGAATGCATAGACTGAGCCAAAATTGCAGCCAATTGATCAAAGTTGTTACAATTTATTGGCCAACGTTTCGGCTTCTTCGCCTTCATTAGGGTCTGAAAGAGTCCAAGAACAATTGAAATCTGTCCTTAAACGCCTTCATGAAGCTTAAGACTATTTCCAGATCCTAGTAAATCACCTAACGGTATCGATCGATAAGGTGAGCAGGCTTGCCTTGATCTCAGCCGCGACGACGTGAGATCGACCACCCAAGCTGTAGTGCTGATTACAGTGAGCTGCTACCTCTATCTCGCGACCTCGACCTCATGTAGATCGAAAACCGCAAAGGTCGGCAAAGGGCGCGGAATCACGGGTAATAACTAAATATTCCTCTTTCCTATTCATTAGGGGGTCTTCCGCCAGAATCCAAAACGCTTCCAAGGTTTTTCGCGCAGCGATTTCAGGCTCCTGTGCCAGGATGGACACAATTGCCTGGAATTACATCCCCATGATTTTCAGCACGATGGCTACCAAGTGGCGTTCGGACTTGTGATCTTCACAAGCAAGCCAAATGCTCTTTTACTCGTAAGACGGTCCGTTTCCCTCACATATTCACTATCACATGTGAGGCAGCGTATTGAATAGATCACCCCCGACTTTATGCAATCACCTGCTGTACCGGAGGCACACATTCCGGGGTATCACATGAATAGTCATAAAGACGTTGGCCTACGAGGAGAAGTTCTGAGTTGTTTTGGGGTATTTCTGCCAGATCAAAGGCAGCGCTCGCGTTCAAATTGATGAGTTATGGGGCTCAGACAGAGACAACAAGGTAGAAAGAAGTTCATTAGTGAAGGAAAATACGAAAAAGTCATCGGATATGTCCTTTATAGGACCCCTACCAATTGAGGTTGTACGTGCTCAAGGTGAAGAGAAGGTGCGGTCGCACGAGTTCTACTTGTTGGTATCAGCTGTTTTCCCTTATCACCTCACTCTCACAGTTCGAAGTTGAGAGAGTTAGTAGCAGAACAACCGCACCACCAGGCATCCATTAGCAACGAAGTTGGGCGTCGTGGTCGCCAGGTGGGCGGAGCGGCCGACTCTTCACGAGCGGGCGCCGCCATTCTCTAGCATTTTTGAGTTGCGAACCTAGTACGTCCACCGATCTTCATAGCGGTGGATACGATTCCCCAGAGAGGGCCGTGGGAACAACAAGGACGGTCGCGCGCCTGCCTTGAACACAGTAGGTTACGATTTAAAGGGGAGATCTCGGAGAAGAACGGGAGTAGTCGCTCGGACTTCAGCCTTACTAGCTTCTCTTGCTCTTCCAAGTCCTCCCTCTTCTCGAGTCATCCATAAATCACGTGGGCCATTCTACTAATAAGTTATGTATTCGTAAGCCCCACGCCTGAGGCGTCTCAGTGAGAGAGTTCCATGGTATCCACGCTCGATGGTGCGGAGGATCACCACGGCTTCGAATATGTTCCGGACTTCACGGTTTGTATGGAGAGGCAGAATAATTGCACAGATGGCTGAATCTTACGTAACAGAAGGCTGTGGCCGGTGGTGTTGGCGTGCAGCTAATGCGTAAGCGGGAGGCGATAGTGCTACAAGTGTGAATTTCTTTCTAACGGCGTACAGCTGATTTGTCGATTGAGGCTAATCATTTTTGACCCAGATCAGCTGAGTCTCCCATCATCGGCATGCTGAACTTGCCCTTTCATTTTCAGCAGTTCACCAACGTCTGAAGATGACGGTGCACAATGTTAAGCATAAAAATGGTTGAGCGCGTTTTGGCACGGCGGATCGGATTGGACCAATCATAGACTTTTTTGACGTGTTCAAGCAATTAGAGTAATCAGTCAATGGTTGGGAAAGGTTCTAAACCACCAACTTTTTGACGCCTGCTATCCCGGCTCTTTTTTGCTGCGTCGTTGTTTTTTCTGCGGCGTTCCCAGTAAGCGTTGTCCTTGACCAACTCCTAGGTGAATATGATTAGTTCTAGCTCTTGTTTGAGCGCCTTAAAAGCAAAATCCACGGTACATGAGTAATTAGAAGTTGCAGAGTTCCACGAAAGCAATTTTTAACAGATTGTGATCATATACACAATACAATTCCTTGAGATATGGTAGCCCTGGCCGCGTACTTCAACTAAACGTGGCGCTCGCTGTCTATGCTTTCGGGGGAGACACTTTTATCCTTACAAAATTGTGGTCATGCCTCTGTCTAACACTGACTGTCCATCACTGAACAAGATGACATTTGTTTCAAAGTGGAGTATCTCTCGAGTAGCCCATTCTATGCTAGGTTCAAATGCCACGCCAACTCCGTTTCAGGGATAAGGCTGCGTTCATACTTCTCGGCAGCGTTCACTAGCTTTCACCTGCGACCATCAGCGTTTCTAGCGTCCGTCAGCTTCACCGAGTAGAACAGTGTAGATATCGATCTAGCTAACGGCAGCGTCTACCAGCGTCTATCAGCGTCCACCAGCGAGAGTATGGGGATCTAGGAGGGTTGCAGACTGATGGTAGAATATGGGGAAGTAGGAGGAAGCAGACAGCTGGACCAGGCGTTGTGTAGTTGGGGCGTGTGCAACTGCACCGTACTACTACACAACACCGTACACCTAATCGCTGGTGGACGCTGGCGGTCGCTAGTAGTGGATGGTAGACTCTAGATTGATTTTCACACTTTCCTATTCAGTCGAGACGCTGATGGTCGCAGGTGGACGCTGCTTCAAAGTATGAAAGCAGCCTAAGGAGTGCAAATAGATAGATATTGGAAGTCAGACGGTAGCACAATCTTCTTGTTATGCTTAGTCGTGGATTTCACCTCGAAGGAAGCTCTCGATAATGAAATTGAAGCATTCATTTTTTTCTCGAACTAAAAAGATAGAAATCCAAAAGTCACGAGTTCATTAAGAGATGAGCATATGAGTGAAAAACGTCGATCCTGTTCCACAGAGATGAGATGCGCCTCTCTTGACCACCACCGCCCATGAAAATCGTGGAAGCTACACACCGACTCCACAGACCTTTTTCGAAATTTTTGACGCGTCGCTTTTTCACTATATATGAAATGATTCTTTACAATGACACTTCGTGACGTCGGTGCCCAGGAAGTCGGCTGGAGCATGGTCGAGGTCACTGTCGCATGCGTGGATGACGAGACCTGAAAACTCATTTCAATACAGTTTTGAAAGTGATCTTCTCACGAAGGCCTTCTCACGACCCTTGTCTATACAAGCAGTCAAGCTGAAATCAAAACACGAATTGCCCTTTAGATTCCGGGTAAACTGCTACCTCACCCTAAAACACTATGAAGGCTATCAAGATATGGCCAGTAGAAATGCAGTGATGATCAGGTGCGAAGGCGACTCAGAGGCGTGTTAAGTTCTCGGACCCCTTGATGACGTTAGAGCGAGGTGGCGATGTTCGAGTCTAGATGGGCGTAAATTCTGATTGCCCACCTTTCAAGCGTGATACTGCGCTTTGATTAAACGCCGGCAAAAAAGTGATTAGATAACAATTAGCTTTTTACTCGGCAATACTTGGTGGGCGCCTGCCATTCGAGCTAAAGGACGCGCGATTCGAGTGCTCGCTTTTGCGCACGGCTCTGCCGTGGCCTATTGGCTGACAATTACGTTATGTTACTCAACTCTCCTCTCTTCTCTGCTCCCTCTCTTTCTATCTTTCTTTATTCTTTCGGTTTTCAGGCCGCTGACGGTATTTCGGCTCTAGGTAGGGCTGCCCACTTCGAACCTCACTTTCAAACAATTTTTATCGCATGTTCGACAAGCGCTTTGTCGGTTTTAAGGTGATTCGGGAAAATATGATCACTAATTATGGCCATCCATTCTTTTTGGCACTGGAAGCCTCGGTGACACCGATGGGCGCCGGTTAATCGCGCTGTCGCTTTACGGCGACCGGTTCAGTTCGCGCATGTCAGCATCGCGGGGTCCGAATCTCATCACGCCGGCTATGGGCCAAGCTTTTCCATCGCGCTCATAGAAGCGGGTCGCCTTCTGAAAGAAAGGACACTCACTTGTTACATCTGGATATGAGGTCAATATGACTACTATACGTCTTACTCTTGGAAGTCCTTTCAAAACGATGAAGGCGTGTTGAAGGCGTTGAATTGAGAGCGCTCCCAGAACACAATGGAGCGCTTCTGGACACGAGGATGGGACTTAAGAGTTGATAGAGAAAAGGAACGGGTTCTTCGCGTGCACGTCTCCAGTCCATTCGCTCCCTCATTAACACCTGTCGTTTTGCGGAAGTTATTGACTTGAGTAGAAAGGCGATCATTCTATGGGTTATTCTTTCACTGGTTCATAGCGTACGCGAATACTTTCCGCCAGGTAAGCGACGAAAAGGCCACTCAATCACAAGTCCATACCAGCAAATTCACGTGAACAGGTCACAAGTACTGGATTGCTATTACGATCAACAATGCAGCCATTTTCGCATGAACCAGTGTGTAGCACTAAGGCTGGCACAGCTTAGCCTGGATTGTGCCAGTCTACCGACCCACCGCCCGATATTTTCTGGCGCTGATTTCACAGTTTCCTCCCACCATTTAACATGATTCTACTATCTCTGATAGCATGACGCCCGAGAACATCTAACACGCATCATTGGAGGTGCAGTGACAAAGCCTGTCTCCATCTACCGACACGACCATACATGGACGTAGGGGGTAGTTTGTCAATTTGTGAAGGTACCTGAGTCAGTCTTCTGCTCTGATTTATGAGATAGTTGTCTTTATGAAGCCCTCCGAAGAAGGATTGCCCTTTTGCTGCCACTGACAAATGATAGTCCCGCATTTGCTTCCTTTACTAGCACAGTCACGATCGGTGCAACCGATAGGGCATGTGACACGACGTCGTCCTAACCCACTACAATTTGCGGGGATTCTGCCGTGGTTCCGCTCGAAGCCACGCGCCGTGGTTCCGGTCAAAGCCACGCCACCTCCTTATTATATCGTTTGCAGGTATCACGACTGCATGTTTCGCCCTTCAACGAAACCTTCCTTGTGGGCGGCACCACCATCTGGCGTCGTTAGGTTCCCAAGGGATGACAAACTGCACGCCCAGTTTAGTGGAAAACTCAGTCCAAAGTCTACTGCACCTCACCAGTATGCAGTATTTAGGCTGTGCTCTGAGGCGCACTCGCTATTCTATGCACATTTTTCGAGATCAGTTGGGTAGTGCTACGCGAAGGTTACCGTGAGCTCATGCTAATCCTCAACGTAGCCCCCCCCCATTTTACCAGAGGGTAACGTTGATGCCACTGAGTAGGAGTCTTTAGGGTTGTTCCATTGGTTTCTCCGAACCCTCACCTGGTCCAACCGATAGGGGCATGTGACGCGACTTCGTCCTGAGCCACTACAATTTGTGGGGAATCTGCCGTGGTTCCGCTCAAAGCCATGCGCCGTGGTTCTGGTCAAACCTGGATTTCATTTACACTATATTAATTTGGTAGTTCCTGCCAAATTGATATAGTGTAAATGATATCGCGCCATAGCGACAAGAAAGAGAGTCGAGATCGGGGTGCGTCCCATAGCAGGATGAAGCCAACGTTAGGTGCCTAAGTTTTCAGCACGAGTGAAGGATATCGCCGGTGGCAAATGGGCAATCGCATGGAGGAAACCTCTTTCTGCAACTGGAGAATACGGCAATCTGCGGTGAACTCCTTACTTCCCAGCCCTAACTATTTTCTGAATTCGTTGGTTTCCGAAATTAGTGGGGCTTCGCTCCCAATTATTCCTGCATGAAGCTGCAATTCGTTTAAACGCCGAAAATTTGCCGTTTGACATGGAACTACCCGATTTGTTTTATTTTCCGCAAAGTGCGACCTTTCAGAGTACTTACAGATTCCTTTTTCAAAAAAGGGCTAGCTTTTTGGGAAGAAGGAATCTTATTATAAATCTGTTTGGTACCCTTCCCATGTTATGTTTGAATGAAGTTCATCCATTCAAATGAAAAAATACCTTGAAGTAATATCAGAAAATTCTTCCTGTCGACTTCGGGCGGAACCTACATATCACCTCCACACCTATTTCAAGATTTTATGATGACTGCTTGGTTTTAACGCCGCCCACTCGCGTTTGGCCGTAATTCACATGAGCTGAGTTATGGGCAAAAAAAGTCAGACCTCGAGCCGGAAACCGAATCGGCAATCACTGCTGACGACTGCGTTATTTATTCGCCACAAGGGGGCGCTATCACCCTCGTCAGCCGTCAACTTCTTCCTCAACTTTGACAGTTATTCCGCACATCCACGAATTCTGCTTGCGCATGCGCAAGAAAACTAGCTTTCGAATCCATGTCAAATGAAGAGGCGTGAAAAGTTGGTGAGGCCCACTACTTCCGTGGATCCCGTTCGTTGCTAAGGTTCATAGTAAAATGGGTTCTGGTCAAGCTATTAGTAGCTAAGCCACCTTCCTCGGCCAAAAATGGCACGCGCGACGTGCAGGCAGAAGGGAGCAGTGTTCATAGGTTTCGGTCCCTCCATACTCCGCCCGCCGCGGCCGCACTGCGCCGTTTACACGCTTGTCACTAGTCAGACGTTGCTATTTCTCTGTGCTCTCTCTCAACTACAGGTCAGTTCTCGCTTGGTGCTTCGCAGCGGGATTTTACGTTATAAGACGCAAGCTCTTTGCCACATTTGGGGATCGCCAAGGCACCAGTGGGAAAGATTGTGGAGCCGGGTACCTCTACCCTCTAGCTCTTCCCCAGCGGTGTTTTAGCCGTTATGTGGAGGTGCACGCTACTGGCAGGCTTTGGCTCTGTTCACCTCACATACGGCGCAGGGACCGGCAAAAGTGTATACCCACTCGGAGGTGGGTTTACAAACTTTTGCCCTCAAATGGTGAAACAGATCATGTGATGTGAAAGCGTTCCATCCTCAACCACTCAGATGGTCACGACTGCTCGTATGTTCTGTTTTCGACTTGGACCCTTTTCATTCATGTGGGGGGTCGTATATATTTTATAATGGTGTGGGGAACTGCCCTTGAATGGTTGAACTCTTCTGCATACCTTATGCCATGTACTGTATCCAAAAAGTTTCATAAAAATCCAATAATGGTAATCGTTTTACCAGTTTGATAGTCTTGCAATATGAAGTCCTTGTAACGAGGAATGTGTTATCGCAGCAAAGGGAGCGTTACGGGGGCGGTCCAGAATGTCAAAAGGAGAAATATTATCTCTATGGGTGGAAGGACACTTTTCATTCCAGCCAAAACAATAGCGGGAGGAGCTTTGATTCACGAGATCGAAATGATAAGAGAGAAAGAAAAAAAAAGAAGATATGATTGGTAACAAACATCGTCGTCTGATCGAATTTTTAAAAAATATTCCACCCTGTTGTTTGAGAGCTTTCAAGTTGTTGTGCTCTCGAGTGATCCGATTGAATTTGTCCTGCCGATTCCCAGGGATCAAATGACTGAAAAGAGTTGCAGATTCAGTGTTGATGAGAATGGTTTACCTCAGACATCACACATACGATAACAAAACCTTTTTGAGACATGAATAAGATTTATTTTACATTTGACTATCAAGAATAAGGTTCTCGTTAATAAGTTTCCTGCTGGTATTCTCATACAATCCACTGATGCTTTTGTCTTCACAATGAATGCAAACATGGGAACGTCTTGCCACCGCGTGAAAATTTCCGGAACTACGACCCCCTAATTCCCTTAGCTGATAACCCCCCCCCCTTTTTCCCAAACCCATTCCCGACCCTACCACTGTTTCCCATGCTCTTTCTCAAGTTTCCTAAACTTCTTACCCACTTTTTTTTCAGCCTTCTTTGGCGCCGAAGGTGCAGGACATTTTCTGCGCTTCATATTAGCTCATGGAAATGGAAAAAAAAGTTCGAGGAGGATAAAGTTCCGAAACCATCCCCCGGTTGACGCGAGAAAATTCATTTTTTTACCCAACGCCGCAATTCTTCTTTTCTCAAAGGCAATCAAAGCAAAAATGAGACCTTTCCCGACCTCTGCGTTTAGAATACAAAAATACATCAACTGTCTCGAAAATAATACTTTTTTTTGGACCAAAAGCGACCCCTCTCCCCCCCCCCCCCACTTTCGGCTGAAAGGTTTCCCAAAGTTACGACGACGGTTTGTACACAAATCGGACGTACTTCCACAAAGTTTTACTTTTTCTCACGCAAAACGCAAACGTCATCAGCGGGAAGAGCCAACGAATCTGAACATTTTTGAAGCTTTCAGATTCTGCCGGTTCCAGCAGTATCGATTTCGCTCTGCAAGGGAATGGAGAAACTGAAGGAAAGGTTGGGAACTACAAGCTCTTCGAGCTCTGTTTCCGGTCTTTTCTTCTTCGTCGTTATTTCTAACTGTCCACTTCAAACATAGGCATTGCAGAGATTCTCGAGAGCACATCGGAATTACGGCAATAAACCTTTAAAAACCAAACATCCCCAAGTCGGACTTCCTTTCCAATTAGCTTCGGGCTGGCCGTTTATTACTTTGCGGCAAGCGATAGCGCAGGCGTAGCGTTAGCGCTTCCAGCGTACGCCCCAGCGGCCAGTGCCGAAGAGAGGATGCACTATCGATCTAGCTTCAACCAGCAGTCACAGCGGCACGCTACAGCGTACGCCCAGCGGCACTGCGGAGCGCGCGCTGGCGATAGCAGACACGGGCAACGAGAAACGCATAAGCTATCGGATCGTAGCTTCACCAGCGTTTTCTCGAGCGTTTCTCTACAGCGGCACCATGCGTTGTGGCTAGCGGCTTGCAGCGCAGGGAGTAAGACATATTGTGGGCCGTGAGAGACGTCCGGAATCGATGCGTGTATTGTAGGAGACCATGTGGCCGTCGGAGACGCAGAACGCGATTGTGGCATTGTAGCAGAGGTTAAGGGCGAAGTGAGAGGACGTGCCAATCGATGGTGTTTTGTATACCCTCCAGCTTCCCATAGTCTCTACTCCCCTGGCTCTGCCGCTGCAAAACGCGTAGCAAAAACGCTGGTTGTAAAAACGCTGGGAGAAACGCTGGCGTACCGCATTTAGCGTGCCGCTGGTGAAGCTAAGATCGATATGCATCCTCTCTTCCGGGCACTGCCGCTGCGCGTACGCTCGGAAGCGCTACGCGTAACTCTGCGCTCACGCTGCCGGGCAAAAGTATACAACGCAGCCTTCCTTAAAAGGCAAGAACCCGCGATCTATTCAGCCATGCGCAGATGTCGTGGATTAGGGAGTTTCAATATTAGACGACAGAGGGCTGTTGAGTAACTCGACTTTGTGAAAACAAAAAAAAGCACAAAAAAACACATTGCCCACCGCCCCTAGAATATAGTCCCAACGTGTGGACGGAGAACATTTTTTTACCCAACCCGGCGCAATTTTCTCTCAAAGGCATCGAGCAAAAATGAGACCTCCCGACCTCGGCGTTCGACATAGAATACAAAATACACAATGTCCGAAAATAATACTTTTTTTGGACAAAAGCGACCCCTCTCCCCCCCCCCCCCACTTTCGGCTGGAGGTTTCCCAAAGTACGACGACGGATTTTGTACCAGCAAATGGACGTAGCTTCACACAAAGTTTTACTTTTTCTCACGCAAAACGCAAACGTCATAGCGGAAGATCCAACTGAATCTGAACATTTTTGAGCTTTCAATTCTGCTTCCAGAAGTATCGACTTTCGCTCTGCAAGGGAATGGAGAACTGAAGAAAGGTTGGGAACCTACAAGCTCTTCGAGCTCTGTTCCGGTCTTTTTCTCTTCGTCGTTTATTTCTAACTGTCCACTTCAACATAGGCATTGCAGAGATCTCGCGAGCACATCGGAAATTACGCAATAAACTTTAAAAACCAAACATCCCAAGGCGGACTTACCTTTCCAATTAGCTTTGGGCTGGCCGTTTATTACTTTGCGGCAGCGTAGCGAGTAGCGTAGCCTTCGCAGCGTACGCCAGCGGCCAGTGCCGAAGAGAGGATGCCTATCGATCTAGCTTCAACCAGCGTCACAGCGGCACACGTCGCAGCGGTGGAGGCGCTGCGAGGACAGGGCACGAGAAACGCATCAGCTATCGATCGTAGCTTCACCAGCGTTTGCTCGAGCGTTTCTCCAGCGGCACCAGCGTTTTGGCTAGCGCTTTGCAGCGGCATGGGAGTGAGACATGATTGTGGCCTGTGAGAGACTCCGGAATCGGCGTGTACTTGTAGAGCCCTATGTGGCCGTCGGAGAACGCAGAAGCGATTGTGCATTGTAGAGAGGTTAAGGGCGAAGTGAGAGTACGTGGCAATCGATGGTGTTTTGTATACCCTCCAGCTTCGCATAGTCTCTACTCCCCTGGCCGCCCTGCAAAACGCGTAGCAAAACGTGGTTGAAAACGCTGGGAGAAACGCTGGCGTAGCCGCATTAGCGTGCCGCTGGTGAAGCTAAGATCGATATGCATCCTCTCTTCCGGGCACTGCCGCTCGCGCGTACGCTGGAAGCGCTACGCTAACCGCGTCACGCTGCCGGCAAAAGTATACAACGCAGCCTTTCTATAAAAGGAAGAACCCGCGATTACTGAGCGCATGCTCAGATGTCGTGGATTGGGGAGTTTTCAATATTAGACGACAAGGGCTGTGAGTAACTCGACTTTGTAGAAAAGAAAAAAAAGCACAAAAAACATGCCACCGGCCTCTAAATAGTAACCCGCATTTTGATCGAAGTTTGTACGTGGCCCAAGCAACTGCTATCTCCAAAACTACGTCCTCATATGCACGGCTGATTCACCGATAAGATTTCTACGATCGTACACGTGACGATCGTACACGATTATCATGCTTTTTCGCCCTGCAATCTCATTTTCCACTGGAAGTCGGTCATTAGGGGCGGAGTCTGGAGGCGGAGTCACTGGAAAAAAGGAGGAGCCACCGAACCTATATTGCGCTACAGCGCCCCTTCCACAAAATTTTTTGCCGCGAAACCGGTGCAAGGTTGTTCGTCGCGGACCACTCTAATCTCCTGATGCCATATTTTCAACTTCGATACTTGATCGCGGACCGTGCCTTCAACAATCCTGCGGTGTAATGCGCCCTAACAGTCCTGGGGTACAATGGGCGCTTAATCGAGGTAGTTTCACATAAATTTTGGATCCATCGCATTGTGTACAAATCAGTACTAAGTTTGAATGAATGATGATAGCAAGGAAAACTGTAAGCAAAGTAGAAAGCATTCTTTGCTGAGAACAATGGGGTTTTGATAGAAATGGGTCCCCTTCGCCACTCCATCCCAAAATGTTCATCCTTCGCTGCGACTAATGAGAGAGGGTAGGTTGGATATCAGCGAGTCCTCGGATAAAAAAAGTAATAAAATCCTCAAATGAGGCACTGGAGTCAAAGTCCCACTTGAGGAGGTACTCTGAAAGAAAATAGAGCGACTACCTCAGATGGGACTTCGAATCCAGCGCCATTAGATTTCAAAAGAAAATTAAAAGATATTGACATGCTAAGGGCATCAGCTTCCCATGATTACCAAGAACTATCGAGCCCTTTCTAACGCGAGCTTTCCCTGAAATTTCTTCCAAGAAGGAACTACTAGGAGGGAATCATAATAACGAAAGGTGTAGGATTGATGTGAGTTTCATAAACTTGTCCCTCGATAATGCCGAATTAATTCCATTCGTTTACAACGTGTTGATTCGATTTCGTTCCTTTTGCATGGTCGAGATCCCTCGCACAAATGAACGGCTTTCACTTTTTCGTGATTGAACTTGAACGCGCGCTAGAGGGGTCGGGTATTCGCACGGGTGGGGCAATCGCGCGCGCCAGCGAATTTGACCTGGATTTCTACGCGGTGAAAGTGTCGACGACTGAAATCGAAATGCGAAACGAAAGCGACGACCTCGGAGAACATGCTGATTTGTCGACATCGCATAAAACCATCCAGCAAAAAACCCGACAAGCACGAAACGCCCCGAACCACTTGGACAAGGTACGGTGGCTCTAGTCGACGGACGTGATTCCGGCCGGAACTTTTCGATCGGAAGGTTACCGATCCTTCCGGGAGTCAACCTGCATAATCCGAGGGACAGACAGGAAGTGAACAGTTTGGAGCTTCACGTGTGTACCACGGACTGGACTGCTTCTTCGACTTAGAAGTCTAGGGGAACACTGTTTGGGGGATGCCGTACTACAGTAACATGCTTTTTAATGATTGAAAATTTGCTTATTAAATTTAATCTTTATAATATTAGAAACTCATCGATATTCTGAGCTACTTAGTGATGAACCCCTACAAAAAAGTATTGCGAGAGAGGGGCAGGGCGAAAAGAATTGGTTCGATGGATATAGAAAACTTGAGCATCTAAGCATCCAAAGCGGATATGAATGATTCAATTACAATTTTTCCTAGAAGCGCCCCTGGTTACTTCCTAGTTGGGACGAATACAGTCGAAACTTCAGTCTAAACTCAGAAAAGTATTTCTCATGTGATAAAACAAGGAGAGTAATAAAACAAGGAGATAAGACAAGTTAGAAAATTAACTTCAGAAAACAGGCGCAATAGTTTGAAATGAAGGACCACGCAAGCGGAAGAAAAAATTAGGTACCGCCTCTGATGCCCGGACACGTTAAAAAACCTCTACATTATGGAGTAAAGTCGCGTATGCTCTTCAAGCTAAAAATCTTACAAATTTGTTCCCTATTACAGAAAATGCCTGGGCAGAACGAGCTAAGAAAAGTGGGCTCTACAGCAACTCATAGTGCCCTAGGAAATATTAGTATACTAACCCGAGTATACTACCCCCTCCCTTTAGCAGGAGGTGGTGTAGTGTCAGGTGGCGCGCTCACCACTCGCGCGGTCCTGTGTTCAAATCCCGGGTCGACTTCCCGCCTAGGACAACAAAGTCTTCTACCCTCTGGGGACGGTAACTCGGTACGTAGGATGATAGCACTGACTTGTACATCGGCTGGCCCCCGCAATTCATTGTATAGGCATCATCGCATGCAATAAAGCCACTGCGATTCTGAATGGAAGTAGAATGCGTGCCGCATCCCACAAATGGACTGATCAGTGGCGAAGACTTAATCCTTCTTATTTTATGGCTCTGTGGTTTCACCAGGTGTTTTTGAAACAAAAAAAATCCATGAGAAAAGAAGCGTCAGGGTAGAACGCGTGCCTAACATTTCAGTAGACGATAGCCAAAACACTAGCACAAGACTATTTTCTGCATCATGTCATCCTAAATGCATTTTATTTGCAATCACCACTCGAATACAGGATATCTCACAGGTAGGGGTATCACGAACGATATGAGGAAGTCGTTAGTGTGGCACGTGGCGTCACCTGCTACGTACGTGGAGACACGGAAACCTGGGATTGAATCCTCTTCAAGCAAGCCAAGACCGACCCGCTGGGTCAGAGGATTGGTTCCAAAGAGGAGGAGGGGAAGGAACATTGGCATATATGTAAGCTGGCGTCCACAGGACATCGCATAAGCAAAATCTCAATTAGGATCTACCGATATTCTGAATGGAAGTGGATAGCGCGGTGCATCCCAAACAGAATTGTCAACGAAATGAAAAAAAACGTTATCCTTTATCCCTATGGGTGTTGATGAGCTATCGATTGAAGAAAGATCGACTAGCAAAGCAAAGAAGAATGAATCCAGAAAACAGTCCCTAGCTTCGCCTTCGTACTTTCCTTCATTACCCTCATTGATGACATGGCTGCTTGCAACCTTAGTGAAGTAAGAGTCCATTGAGGCCGGAGTCAGTTGCCCTAAGATCCCCTATCAATGGAATAATCCTTTTTGCAGCTTCAAACTGTTTTAGTGAGGCTGCGTTTATACTTTGCGGCAGCGTCACCACCGTCCAGCGACCATCAGCGCCGTGAGGGACTAGGAAGTATGGATATCGACCTAGCACGTACCAGCGCCAACCAGCGACCAGCAGTGAAGGGTAAGGGGAAGCAGGAGGGAAGAGACAGCTGGAGTAGGTGTTTGTAGCATGTGCAACCGCACCGTACTCCTACACAGTACCGTACTCCTGGTTTCTAGTGGACGCTAGTGGTCGCTGGTTGACCTTAGATCGATATGTCATAACTTTAATAGTCCATCAAGACGCTGATGGTCGCAGCGTGACCGCTGCCGCAAGCTATGAACGCAGCCTCACTACTGTATGTTTGCTCGGACTTCATAGATTTATTGAAACTAATGTCAGAAAAATTTGGCCTTTCCTTTGGAAGAATGCCATAAACTCACGAGATATTTTGAATTTGAGTTTTGCATGTCGACTATTGACGAGAGAAGTGCTGGATGTATGACTGGTAATGACAGCAACGGTGGAGTGAACCCGTACGACGATAGATCAAGCGGTAACGTCTGAATAGAATTAATAGTTTCAAGACAAGTTCACGAACAAATTTTCTTTTGAAGGGAAATGGTAAGTTTACACCATTCCTACGCTAGCACATATTTATAGTGTTTATTGTGCTTTACTGCAGAATTTCATAGAAAACACTGAAATATCATGAACATCCACAAATAAAGGAAATGAGTAGTAGCATGAGGTACGTATGGGCGAGACTCAGGAAAGGCTCAAAGAGCTTGAAGAGTTAGCACTCTCCCTTGAGAAGACTCTGGAAGTCTTAGAGACACTATGCTCCTTTCTCTAGACCACGCTGTAAGCAAGTGAGACTTTTTGAAAACCCATGCTGCAGTGAACGATCAACCCGATCGCTGAATCGCCCAGTCGCTGAATCGGGACCAAGGAGAAAGGGATTCATCGCTTTTTTTTTCGACGCCATCTTATGCGCACATGATATCGTTATCAGAAAAACTCAAGCTCGGAATGACATCTTAAAGGTGCTTTCCGCGCCATTCCTATGGGGGAGTCGCTTCCCGCCCTACAGCATTCTCATCGGTGGATCCCTTCCTAGTAAATGGCAACAGGAATGGGCGCACCACCGAATGTCACGGAGTGTTCAAGCAATTGTAACCAGTCGATAAGCTTGGACTGCAACTCTGAGCGAATAACGATTGTGGAAAGTATACCATGACTATCACTTTGAAAACAAAGGAACGTTACAGGGCCAGTTTTACTTCCCGGAAAGATTGAGTTCTAAGTCACACTGAGCGTCCAGTTGGAGAGTTCATAGCCTTTTGCCTCTTCAATTCATCAAACCATAGTGTTTACACGAGCTTGCTATGCGAATCGGCCAAAAGGATGACAATGCTTGGGAAGTTAAGCAAAATTGGGTCATTTCTCATCCTCAGATCTCCTGGGTCTGAAGCTTAGATATAAGCCTGAAGCTCAAACACCAGCTGGAATATGAATGCTCGGAGCAGCTCAATCAGGGTCCATTCAGAAGGTTGTCCACAATATGGCAACGAATCGAGTAGCTCCGCTGATCCAAAAGCTATTTGTAATGATGAAGACGATAGGCCCACGGTCAAGAGCCATCATCTTAAAAAACTGCATATGAGAAGTGCTCCCTGACAGGAGAATTTTCGAAGAGCTCAACGGGGAAGCAAACTGTCAATGTATTCCAGAAAATCCACCTTTTAGAGATTTTTCTGCAGAACAGGCCGGCATTAATAGGCTATAACTAAACGTTTATTTCGGCTTCTTTTGAAGATTCGATAAAAAATGGTGACTGATGCCTGCGGTCAAGAAGTACCGTGAGAAAACCTAAGAAGAAACTGAAGGGTGAGAGATGTGGTGTCCTCAGAACTTCAGGGTAGATTAGAGTGGTCAGTCACTTTGACTTGATAGACTTTGATCCACTACCAAAAACGTCGTGATATACTGGAAGTCGAATAGGAAGGAACTTGAAAATGAGTTAGAAGGCGGCATCAGTCTGACCGCTTCAAGTAGCTAGGAGAGACGGAGTGAGATTATGAAGTATCTGTAAGGAGCAATGCATGGAATCAGAGAAAGGATTATTGAATGACTGTGGAGTTGGGGCACAATTTTCTGCCTTTAGGCGGTAGTGAGCGCTTGAGCAATTCTGAACTGTTTCTTTAGTTGCTCCGTCGAATAACACATGGAGCAAGATACAACAATTCATGGACCTATGAACGAAGAGATCAGCGTGAAGTTCCGAGATTCCGCAAAAAATCACTCTAAAGCACTTGTCGTTCAACTTAGGGGACAAAATGGAAAAACTGATAGATGGTGAAAAATATTACGTCACTACCTGCGGTTGAACATTCAAGGATTCCATTTCGAAAGCGAGTGGTGCCGGTCGTGGCCGGTGTCGTCGAAAGTGAATGGGCCGCCGACGCCAGAATCGCCGCCAGCCGCCGGTATGAAATCGCCGTCGCGACCTGACCCATTTCCCCCGATTTCACTCTCACTCTTTCACCCTTTCGTTCACAATGTCCCCTGCGATTCAACTTCGATACGGCGCGCTAACCACCGGGTATGCAGTGGAGGTGCTAGCGCACCAACCTACGGCGCTAACACTGGTGGAACGCCTGCACAACGTCATCGTCGCACAACTGGGGCAATCCGATATTATGCAAGTGTTCCGAGAAGTGCAAACACAGGAAGTTCAGTAACGAACTGAGGCTTAAAAATCTGGAGCTAAAACATGTAGCACATAGAGACGATCAAGACCAGGGCATAAATATATCAAAATTTGAAGTCTGTCAGTATTTTCGGGATACGCCACACATCCGTTTTCCGCTTGGAATTGCAGTCTGATCTGATTGTAGGTAGACCACGTGCAATGTGCGTGTTTGGGCTTCCATATTCACCGGAATAAACTCGCTGAATTTGCTGTTGAGAGTGTTTGTCAGTTGTTTGTTTGACTATGTTTTGCTCTGCTTCCGTGTGAAATTGGAGCTGAGCCACCGCTCTGCTTCCGACCCACCCCTCCCCCCCCCACCGAAATATTTTTCATACCAGCTTGGCTGACGCGCACTACTGTGCGTATGGTTGGACATATGGTAGGCACTGATCGCTGATAGGATTTCTGTACTGACCCCAAACAGAACACCGACCATCCCTCGGAAATAGGACAGCTTAGCGTTGAAAGACTTTCAATGGTAATAACATCGATATCATAGCGGAATATCCTCACATTTCTCACATGCTAGTACTTCCGTTGAGCAGCTTTAATTTTCGTCGAAACTCGAGAGCTTAGCAGTCGCAACCATANCACTAATTGTAA
>MU912342.1:0-16152 GCA_036418165.1 Cooperia oncophora
GCGAGAGTGTCCGGTTGACAGTTGTCTTGCAACCCTTTCTGGGGTAGTTATAGTTGAATAGTGCCGAAATTTGTAAGCATTTTCGTCATGCTGTTATCAGAGCGATTTCATCTGCACATCAGCAATTTTCATTCCCATAGATCCACAGAAAACTAATATTTAATGTTGAGAAACACGTTTTTCTCTCCAGCTTTACATATTCAAAGAAAGGTTTTCTTCGTTTGATGATCTGATCTTATGTTGTAGTGCCTATATGGAACTCGAGTTCTTTAACATATTACCCTATTTTTGGGGTATAAGGCGCACTCCTGTGTACGGTGCACTATAGCTTGTAAGGCATTGTTCAGAGTCTGCGGACCAGCGTTTCTCTAGAAAGAAACGCTCCGGCGAAAAGCTTTCGTATCGATTGGCGGTTGGGCGAAGAGTCTGGCGGTTGCGCGAAACGGTTTTGATACGTATCGACGGGCGGTTCGGCGAAGCGGTTGGGCGAAAAACGCTAGCCCGACCACCCTGGCGTTTTTCTCTAGGGCGGAGCCTGCGAAATCGATACGCATCTATTGCTTTTCGCCCAACCGCTGAACCGCAGGCGGTTCGTCGAACGGGGCGGCTGGCGACTCTCTGTCGTGCCGGAGGCGGCTTCCTGTCCCCCTACCTTCCTGTCCCCCTACGATCTGGCTCTTCACCAGGTCATAGGCCCTTCTGACCTAGCATCGGGGTCCTGAGGGGGAAGGATCCGCGCCCGGCGCGAGTACGTGCAGGGGACTTACGGGCGCTTGCCTATGCTCGCTACGGTGCTTGCCACGCGGTATGCTAAGGTTGCTATCCGCAACCGGTAGGCCCTTACTGCCCCTACATTGTGTGCACTACGGTCATGTACTTGTTGTTAACCCTCTTACCTACGTCCTGTTCCCGCGTCCCGCCTAAGGATATCTGCTCACCTAGCTGCAGACTAGGATACCTCTAATATAAGACTAGAACCAACAACAGGCATATTGCCAACTAGGCTAAGAACTGTGAAGAAATCGTGAGAAATAACTGTTCGAGATTGTGGTTTAACCACAATATTCCTCGAACAATATTGTTGTACACACATACAATATTATTGCTACACAACAATACACAAAATATCAAATTGATTTACCTCTCTACTAACAACAACTATGAACGAATAATAAAGGAAAACCCGCCAAAAGAAAGTAATGGTACGGCCCCTAACCTACTAGGACGAGCCCTGCCTCACTGCCTACGGGCCACGAGGAAACAGCCCACTAGGGCATCGGGAACATCCTCCCCTCCGGCTGCCCGGAAGGTTCGGATGCACCTAAGCACCTAGTGGTTACCTGGGATAGTCGACGGCCAGTAGTAGTGCGGCTCCTCCATTGCGTGGTACTGCTCGTTGATGTTAGACTGCGACCAGCATAGATAGACGATGACGTTGACACTGGGAGTAGAGCGGAGCGGAGCGACCAGTCGAGACGGCTGCAGGACGTAGAAGTGACAGACAGGCCAGAGTCGACGCCGACTCTGCATCCCTAGCGGCTTCGCGAACATTCGACCGTTCCGCCAAGCGCGCCAGGACCGCCGCGCCCAACCATAAACGCGACCCTTTAAAAGAGTCGTACGAAAGTCACGACACTCTCCGACCAATAAGTATTTTTTGCTTTTCGCCGAACCGCCGCTTCGTCAGGGTCCCAGACTGTGAACAATGCCTAAGCGTATTTTTCGTGTGCTCTTGTACCTGGCTTCACTGACACGCCTCATCATTCGCAGCGAACAAGGCTGTAGAGCATTTCGTACCTTCTTATTCCTTAGACCTGGGGCCGTATGCTATACTTCCCCTCGAGGGGAAGATATCCCCCAGTAAACCTCCGCTGTCTGCCGTTATCTCTACCAATGCCCATCGTCTCTCTGCTTCAGCCTCTCTGCATCTCTGTTCCCCCAGTCACCCGGAATCTCCCCCAACGGCATGTGTTGGGGGAGAGGGGAAGAGATCGATTATTCTCTGCGCTGTACTATATTCGCTCAGAGCGTGCGCCAGAAGAGTATGGATGCAGAGCGAGAGAGACGAGGGGCATCAGTAGAGATAAGGGCAGGGAGTGGAGGATTACTGAGGATGTCTCCCCTTGAGGGGAAGTATGACCCCTGATGATTACTTAATACTCAGTCGTTGTTGCGCTGGGCGCAAATAAATGCGTGGTCGCGGCAGCGCGCGCTTAAAGTGTACATACAGTCCTCTTCATTGCAGACCGGTGGGGCGGGTGAGCCGCGCTGCGCGTGACGCGGCTGTGACGCGACTGTCATGACAGCTCGCGTCACAGCCGCGTCACGCGCAGCGCGGGTTAGCCATAATTGGTACGACCAGCCTAATTTAGAGGTAGCTGGCACCTGGCAGCGAGACAGCTTTAATGAGGTGCGAAAACTTGGTGCCTAGCTGCGAAGTGACCTCATTAAGGAGTGAGGTTGTGGCGCACATTTAAAATAATTTTTGCACGACGTAGGGGTCCATAAAAAAATGCCAAAAAGTGAATGAAAAGTTTGCTAAAGAGAAGCCGTTTCGAGCCGAGCTCTTTTCTTCCTCTTCTGCTGAGCTCTTTTCTAACTGTAATGTTGAATATACACAGTTGAGGAGAAGTTTGTCAACCATGCATCGAGATGTGTTGTTCAAAATTCAAGGTGGAAAAAGTCTTACCTATTCCGAAGGTATTCAGAATCATGTTGGCAACAAATAGCTTCGGCGCCGTTTATAAATGTCAGAACCGTGATCATGGCTTTTGATGACCCCTAACACCGAGTTTCACAGTTTCATTTTCACCCCCCCCCCGTTGCAAAGGTTACTGCTGGAGGTAATGGAAGCATATACAATGGGACCCGAGATGTAGTCGATGCCCTGATCACGAATATCACATTCGTTTTGAACGCGGGCGTCATTTGGCGCCATTATGCGCCAATTTGGCGCCCACCACTTTTTTCACCAAAGTCGATGAAAACTTGCATATGGGGGTTAATTGAGGTCCTGATTACGAATCCAACATTTATTTTTGGCGTTGGCGCCATTTGGCGCCATTACGCGCCAATTTGGCACCATATTGGCGCATAATGGCGCCAAATGGCGCCAGCGTCCAGTGTGATATTCGTAATCAGGACCTCAATTAACCCCCATATGCAAGTTTTCATCAACTTTGGTGAAAAAAGTGGTGGGCGCCAAATTGGCGCATAATGGCGCCAAATGACGCCAGCGCTCGAAACGGATGTGATATTCGTGATCAGCGCATCGAATTACATCTATAGGCAACGTTTCAGCGAAAAAATTTTTTGAGTTTTTGGGGTAGGAATAGTGCAATAGTGCACCAAATCAGCGATGAGTTGCGTCATGGTCAGATGTGAGTGCCGTGCTCGTGAACAGGGCATCGAGTGAACCCGTAGCCCAACTTTCAGCAAGAGTTTCCTCAATAGTGTATCAAGAGCGCAATAGTTAATTGGGACCGGTTCGTTATCTAATTGTGTAGGTAAGAGTATCCTTATACATATTTCATTGACCTCTCTCGTCATTTTATTGATCATCTTATTATGTCAACATGTGGATAACAAGATGACCTGTCAGCCCTCGCTCGTTAATGAGGTCACTTCGCAGCTAGGCACCAAGTTTTCGCACCTCATTAAAGTTGCCTCTCTGCCGGGTGCCAGCTACCTCTAAATTAGGCTGGTCGTACCAATTATCCGTCACCCGCGCAGCGCGGCTCACCCGCCCCACCGGTCTGCAATGAAGAGGACTGTATACGCCTCAAACCCGGAAAATACAGTTGCGGCACATGACAGGTTGTGCAACGCTGGCCGGTATCTTTTCTTTATTTTGTATCGGCAAACGTCAATCTTGCGCTATTTTCTTCGTACCAGTCATTTTCCGCCAATTGTCGCATACCAAACGCTTCGACAACCAGCGAATAACACAGGCGGCGCCGAATATCATCTTCCACTGAAACGCCCTTTCATCTGCAGCGAACAAGACTGCACGGCATTTCGTTCCTTCTTATGTCCCTAAACCTGGTGACTAATCAATACTTGGTCTGGCGCCAATTTTTCTGCTTTATTTATGCAGACACACATTAGCGAGCCTGATGCTTTTTCTGGGGAAATCTTACATCAACCTATTCTCTAACGTTTACTATAGTTCTTCAAAGTCCGCAAAGGTTGACGAGTAAATAGGAAGGCTGCGCGAGCGCCTCTGCGTCGCTCCTTTTGAGCAAGGCGTAGGCTTAGAGCGCAGATACAAAAGTCGCGTCAGGACCTACTGCTGTGCGGGAACCCGCGACTACACCGACATTTGCTTCCATGCCTGAGCCTTGGTTAGGCGAAGATACACAGCAGCACCGCTATGTGCGCTCCCCTTTCCCACCCCGATTTACTTTAGAATTATAGCTTCCTGACTGGTTAAAATTGTTTGAATCATTTTTTGCAGTCAATTGCTGACGAAGCATGGCAGGCCGTAGTGGCAAAGGTATACGCTGCACTGCTAAACAGGTGAGAAACTGATTTTAGATTTTTTTTCGTGTGTTGGTGATTTTGCTTTCTATGTGCCTCGGGATGGGCTCTCAAGCGGAACTAAGCCTAAACCGAGTGATGTCTGTTCGTCTGCATCCTCGCACAGATGCTGCATGACATTTCTCAACATCGCTTAAATTTGGGAATTGTCACTTTCTAGCCGCACCCTTTTCCTAAGCACTATGACTCGGCTTTACCGCGTGGCTAGATAAGGCTGGAAAGTGGCCCCTTCTGAGGCTTATAGCGCCTCATACTGCATTCTCTCGAACTTCACCCAGCGTGCTAAAGCAGGGTCCGGGTGTACTCCTACACTCGCTGAGGGTGGCTAGAGATCACATTTTTATACCACGACAGCCCGCCTGTCTGATTTCGCGTAGGAGGAGTACCATGGCCGTCCCCTCTGTAGCTTAAGCAGCGTTTAGACTCCGCATCGACGCATTACGTCGTGCTCCGACGCTCTGCGAATATCTTTCTGATGCTAAGTGGGAGCGCAGCCATCGATAGGTATCAATCACTGCCGACCACTCGTGTTTTGAGAGAGAGAGTAAAGGATAACGCGTTGGCTCACCGCGAGTCATCGCGAAGTCTGAAGGCCACCTAACTTGCGAGACGCGATGAACAGAACGACCTTTCTTAATTGGTTTTCGAGATATTGGCCCTAAAACTAGCGCAATGCTGACACTCCCCAACTTGCTTCTGTGATAATAACGACCGTATAGCTTTGAAGATTATTCACGTTCGTTTATCTGTTTACAACAGATAATGAATGACCTGTTTTAGAAGCTCTTGGAGTAGAACCTGCAAAACACCTCCCCCCATTATTCTGCAGGACATGAAGTACAGATAATGGCAGAGTGGGTGAAGCCGCAGAGGTCGCAGTTCTATGAAGGTCATATGTGATCCACTAGTGCTGATTGAAATTATCTGGCTTTTGCACACTAGGCTTGAGAAGAGTGTTAGGCTGCATTTTCAAGTGGTTATACTATCACTGAAAGATGAAGTATTCATTTTCGAAACTGTGATTTTTGAGGAAGGGAGAGTTGAAAGATGGGATGCGTATCTCAATGATGCGTGGCTCCTATCAAAATTACTGTGAGGACCCATTTTTTTCTTTTTTTTTCTTTCAGTTACAAGCTTGCACATTTTAGCTGGCTGCACAACGTCGTTTGAGAAACAAGCGGGGAATGAAGGAAGGTCGCTGATGGAAAACCTGAGCCTGCTATGTCTTATGATGAAATGCTTCAACTCCGCACAGAGATCAGCAAACTCACGAGTGATTCACTCAGCAAAGTCGTCGATAGTTGTAAGAGGCAGAGGAGAGTTTTCGGTATGCGTGAGATCAAACGTTGATCTCGTGATCTATTGATTTCGACATTTGCCTGTTATCGATCGGGCCAACATTACAGCGTAGCGCTCCAGAGGAGGTGGAAATAGATTTTGGATGTATCAGTGCTGATACAGTTCGAGAACTCAAGGCTCTTCTTAGCTGCCGTTAAGGAGCAGGAACCGCAACAGAGTGAGCATTTCACATTAAGATTAACCTCTACCTGGGATCTCTACCTGTTCACGTTCATTCATCGTTGTCTATCTGCAACATTTCAGCGAATGATAATGAGCTGAGCAAACCAGAAATTGAGGCTACGGATGAGAAGTCCAATGAAGTTCTTTCGTCTGAGCAATCGGACGAGAGCGGTGCGTTTCATTTGTTCACAGTTTGTTGGTATGCTCCATATCCCGGAAAAGCAGTGGGCATTGCTGCGCTCTGAAGGTGGGGGTAGCTGCACTTCGGTGGGATACTTTATTTTGGTGACAGCCATGAGCATATTCTTGTTCAACGCAAGAAACGGTAACAGCTGTGCCAAAATGAAATATCCCGACGAGTAAACTCCATCGTTGCACATGCCAAAACGAGGTACGCAGCCACGCCCACTGCATCCCATGGGGATGTGGAGTGTATTTGTTAGTTTTGGTGAGGTTAATGACAACCCTTTATGATCGTTGCAAGTTTTCATTCCCCCCCTCCTTTCAGATGATTGTAACACGGAAGTCACTGATACTGCTCGCCCATTAGGTCGTGGTAGCTCTCGTTGCGAGCTTCGTAAACCAAAACCTAAGGTGGTGGATGAGAACTTCAATGAAGTGGTGTCGACTCAGCACTCGAACAAGAGAGCGGTGCGTTTCATTTCTTTGCGATTATGGTATGTTCCAACTCCAGGAAAAGCGGTGGGCGTTGGCTTGCGTTCTACATCTTGAAGATGAGCGTAGCTCCACCTCAGTGTGATATAACAGTGGGATGACAGTAACTAGGTCCTTGTTCAACGCACGACAAGGTAACTGCTATGTCAAAATGAAATATCCCGTGAGTAACCCATCGTACGCCATGCCAAAAACGAGGTACGCAGCCACGCCCCCACTGCATTCCAACGGGCGATGTGGAAGTGTATTTGTTGTTATGGTTGAAGCTTATACACCCTTTATGATCGTTTCAAGTTTTCATTCAGATGATTGTAACACGGAAGTCACTGATGCTGCTCGCCCATTAGGTCATAGTAGCTCTCGTCGCGAGCTTGCAGTGAACAAAACCCTGAAGGTGCTGTGGATGAGAACTTCAATGAAGTGGTGTCGACTCAGCACTCGAACAAGAGCGGTGCGTTTCATTTCTTTGCGATTTTGGTATGTTCCAAGTCCAGGAAAAGCGGTGGGCGTGGCTGCATCTACATCTGAAGATGGCGGCTCCACCTCAGTGTGATATAACAGTGGGATGACAGTAACTAGGTCTTGTTCAACACAAGAAACGGTAACAGCCGTGTCAAAATAAAATATCCCACGAGTAACTCATCGTGCACTATGCTAAAACGAAGTACGCAGCCACGCCCACTGCATCCTTCGGGGATGTGGAGTGTATTTGTTAGTTTTGGTGAGGTTAATGACAACCCTTTATGATCGTTTCAAGTTTTCATTCAGATGATTGTAACACGGAAGTCACTGATGCTGCTCGCCCATTAGGTCGTAGTAGCTCTCGTCGCGAGCTTCATGAACCAAAACCTAAGGTGGTGGATGAGAACTTCAATGAAGTGGTGTCGACTCAGCACTCGAACAAGAGCGGTGCGTTTCATTTCTTTGCGATTATGGTATGTTCCAACTCCAGGAAAAGCGGTGGGCCTGGCACGCGACAGGGACGCGATCGAGAACGCCGGTCACTGCGACAGGAAAGTTTCATACTTGTACGAATGTGGTTCAGCACGAACTACCTGGGTTTAGGAAAAGTACCTGTTCAGTTTCGGCACCAAAATAAATGGGTGTTATTTTCAGGTGTTTCGATACTAGACCAGTTACTTCCTGCTGATCCGAGGCCTGAAACTCCTTTGTCAGCAGGTACTTAGAAATGTTGTGATCACGTCAATTTTGGTTTGTACAATTATATAAGAAACATTTAGGTGTCTCTGTCCTGGACAAGCTTCTTCCGAGTGAAAACTATGCACAAGCTACCCCTCCCGGTTCTGCAGGTATTATATACTGCCAGACAATTGCTCTTCATGCACCTGAATGTTTTTTCTTATAGGTCTTCCAAGTGTTGATCAGCGATCACAGATTAAACCAACTAAATCTAAGCAAAGTAAGTGTTTGTAGAAACTCACTGACCAGTTACTTCCTGCTGATCCGAGGCCTGAAACTCCTTTGTCAGCAGGTACTTAGAAATGTGTGATCCTTTCAATTTTGTTTGTAAATTATATAAGAAACATTTAGGTGTCTCTGTCCTGGACAATCTTCTTCCGAGTGAAAACTATGCACAAGCTACCCCTCCCGGTTCTGCAGGTATTATATACTGCCAGACAATTGCTCTTCATGCACCTGAATGTTTTTTCTTATAGGTCTTCCAAGTGTTGATCAGCGATCACAGATTAAACCAACCAAATCTAAGCAAAGTAAGTGTTTGTAGTAATTCACTTCAGTTCTTCTAGATCCAGGTCCATTACATGTATTTGAGATTTGCCTGCTCTTGACGCGCTCCAGTCCAACACTGCTTCTTCTATGTCTATCAAAGCCGCTGAGCAACTGGAACAGTTCAAACTCCAAGCGAAGCTGAAGGAAGAGATAGTTAGTTACTGGTCGAACTTGATAACCTTTATTGTGGAGCCATGTTTCTTAAAATAGATTAGCTCATGCTGTGAGACAAACTGTATATTCGCCTTTGAGGATGATTCTTGCTATGCGCGAGGTTAGCGTGCCTCATTCTGCGCTTAAAATGCACGTGAACGGGAATGAAGGATGATACCCTGTCATCCTTTCTTGAATTTGCCCCAGCTGTCATCGGCGTGCAGCACTTGCGTCAGTGCCAAAATTCCGCAGCGCGTTAGCAGCTAGAGTTAGGGAATAAACGGACGTGAGAGGGCGCAGACAAACAGCGCTTTTGGCTACGGTTAAACGTGGGCCGTGCGGCAGTGCGGACAAAGTCGGGATTCACTACCCGGATATCGCTACCCTCCAACCCCGTTCCTGTGCACTTTTGTGCGGAGAAGGAGGCACGCTACTAGAGATAGCAATCCATTCACTTTGCACATGGCAAGGACCAGAATTCCGGAGGCGAGTGTGGTAATTAAGTATGCTGGGAAGACAAACTGTGTAATTTTCCAGAACGTCTTCTATCATGTTGTCCTTGCAGAGGAGACAGTTGCGCATGGATGAAGAACAGCGACGTCGTGAACGAGAGAGGAAACAGTTGCGCATGGATGAAGAACAGCGACGTCGTGAACGAGAGAGGAAACAGTTGCGCATGGATGAAGAACAGCGACGTCGTGAACGAGAGAGGAAACAGTTGCGCATGGATGAAGAACAGCGACGTCGTGAACGAGAGAGGAAACAGTTGCGCATGGATGAAGAACAGCGACGTCGTGAACGAGAGAGGAAACAGTTGCGCATGGATGAAGAACAGCGACGTCGTGAACGAGAGAGGAAACAGTTGCGCATGGATGAAGAACAGCGACGTCGTGAACGAGAGAGGAAACAGTTGCGCATGGATGAAGAACAGCGACGTCGTGAACGAGAGAGGAAACAGTTGCGCATGGATGAAGAACAGCGACGTCGTGAACGAGAGAGGAAACAGTTGCGCATGGATGAAGAACAGCGACGTCGTGAACGAGAGAGGAAACAGTTGCGCATGGATGAAGAACAGCGACGTCGTGAACGAGAGAGGAAACAGTTGCGCATGGATGAAGAACAGCGACGTCGTGAACGAGACGGGTTGTCCTTGCAGAGGAAACAGTTGCGCATGGATGAAGAAGAGCGACGTCGTGAACGAGAGAGGAAACAGTTGCGCATGGATGAAGAACAGCGACGTCGGTGAATCGAGAGAGGAAACAGTTGCGCATGGATGAAGAACAGCGACGTCGCGAACGAGACGGACAACGTGCGGTTGGTGGAGCAGATGTTAATCGTGGCGACCATGGTCCCAATCGTCTGTTTTCTGCAGAGCGCCTTTCGTAATCTAGACCTGTAAAGGATGCAGTACCAAAGGATAAAGACAGTCAGCATGACGGAAATTGCATGAACAGAGACGAAGTGGATGAGGGTCAGCGAGGAATTCACGGACATAGAGAACTCCGAGAAGAATATTATGAACATTCTAATGAATCAGGGGAGTCGCACCATCAGGAATCAAATGAATAGTGGACTGTCACTCTCATTCGTATAGAGTTCCTTACACGAGGAGGAGAATATGCTTCGTGCGTAGAGAACGAGGTACATAAAGTCTTGTCCGTTATTTCTCCCTATGATGAACGTGGCCGGTTTATGGAAGAGAGAGAATGCGTGACGCTAGCAAGGGGATTTGGATCGTGACTAAACGCCAAATGGAGCTGATCGCTGAAATTTTGAAGCGGAGCTTTGAATTCAACGCCTCTCTCTGGTATTGTGGCTCTATTCCTAGGTTTATACGTGTCCAGCATGCCGGGTATAAGATAGAGCTAATTGTTTGAGCAGTACAGGTGCTCTTTTTAGGTGTAATATGTTCTGCTCATGGAAAAGAAAAGTTACTGGCTGCGCATGGCATCAGTTGCATCCCGGTACACAGTATCTAGTGAAAGAGTGGGTAACATTTTCTTTCCTTGAGGCCTGGCGTTTATACTTTGCGGCAGCGTAGCGTAGCGCTTCCAGCGTACGCCAGCGGCAGTGCCGAGGAGGATAGATATCGATCTAGCTTCACCAGCGTCACCAGCGTACCTTGGCCGTTACGCTATGCGTGCCGCTAGCCGCTTCACCAACTGACAGCGGTTTCACTGCGACCGCGTTTTGCTAGCGTTTGCAGCGGCAGGGGAGTAGAGACTATGGGAGAGCTGGAGGTACAAAACACATCGATTGCGCGTCTCTCACTCGCCCTCAGTCTCTACTATACACATCGATTGCGCGTCTCTGACGGCCACATAGTCTCTACAATACACATCGATTGCGCGTCTCTGACGGCCACATAGTCTCTACAATACACTTCGATTGTGCGTCTCTGCACGCCCACATAGTCTCTACTCCCCTGCCGCTGCAAACGCTAGCAAAACGCTGGTGAAACGCTGGAGAAACGCTAGCGTACGCTAGCGTACGCCAGCGTGCCGCTGGTGACGCTGGTGAAGCTAGATCGATATGCATCCTCTCTTCGGCACTGCCGCTGGCGTACGCTGGAAGCGCGCTACGCTGCCGCAAAGTATAAACGCAGCCTCATGCGATTTGTTTCAGAGCTCTTGGATGTGAAAGGGTTAAGGGTAGTGGGCACGATAGTTGGGGCGGGCGATTGTTGCCAACGTCATTGGTGGAATGAGTGGGTGAGGTGTGGCCAAACGCCCTCTCGCAGCCCTTCCACCAATGACGCTGGCAACGATCAGCCGCCTACAGCAATAGTGCCCACTGCTTACAATAGAAATTATACGTAGATCCCAAGAGATTAAGCTGTTTGGGAGCGTAATAATTAGCTGATAGCGGGTTAAAGTCTCGGGTTTGGTCCTAGGTTGCTAGTGTTGTTAGTTAATGATCCTGTGATATAAGTGATGGCTCCTTTCTTCTCTTCCTAGGAAGACGGTCAAGACAATCGCATTTTGCCGCTAAGTCACGCACGCCAAGGGCGCAGCGTTGTCCTAATTTGCGTTAGTATCTCGAATGGAGCATCGAAAATCACTAGACTACGGCATCGTAGACGTTCATGACTATTTTCGGTTATACATTTTTATGCGGATTTACGATATAGAACCGCGGTCATTTGGGCGAGCGACCTCGCCACGCGACGCTTATCAGCGCGGTGAATCACGATTGTCTTGTCACATACCCCTCCTGCTAAAGTCCTGCGGTCAACGAAATTTCCGTGTGCATTCACATAAGTGTTTGTTAGGTTTAGTTTAAACTGTATTCAATAGATTTTGTTCTTAACCCACTGCGCGATCTTGTCTTCAGTTTTACATACAAAAAAAAGACGTCGATTTTTTTTTCTCGCTCGCACTGCTTTGTTTCATGTTGACTTGGAAGTTGCATCTATTAGCTTTGTTCTCATTTTTCATTTCGTACGCAAGTTTTGAAGTTCATTTGTTCCACTTGTTTTCTTTCTCTTGAATAAATTCGAAAAGACGTGTATTCCGCCAAAAGGATGGTAGGGTAAGGCAGGGTTCAGACTTTGCGACAGCAGCGCTTCGGTCGGCCGTTTTACGCGATCGATACGCATTCTTTCGACTGCATCGAGCGTGTTGAATGCGGTGTTGAACGCGCGACCAAAGCGCTGCCGTCGCGAGTCTGAACGCTGCCTAAATGAGAGACTACACATTTGCCGTAAAAGATAATGAAAACAAGCAGACTTTTTTCCGAGCGAATTTTCCCGAGGTTTGTACGCATATCAGGGCATGCGCGACCAACTCTGCGCGGAAATAGTAATCCTGGCTAGTTCACTCAGGTAGCAATTCGGTGTCAACCATTTGTGCCCTGGCAGGCTACGTCCTATACCGTGATTTCACGGGGTTACTCAAAAAATATGTTAACAATGAGCTATCATGACAGTTATTCTGACGCCAGTGTGCTGCGTGACGAGAAATAATTGCGATTTCCCTGCTGTGAATCGGGACATCCTAGAATCACTTATAAGGGAGGTCGTTCAGGTCGTGGTGAGCTCGGAAAAGTCGTGCTGTATCTCAGAAGGAGGTGCGCCGGCATTAGCCGGCGAAGCCCCCTAATTAGTATTATATCCTAGAAAACAGGGTGTTTAATTTACGCCGCACCAACACGGGTGTTATAAAGAAGTTCAGGCAGTATTTGACTATCGTTACCCCAGTTTTCCGAAAACAGGCCAGATTTTGCTCGACTTTCTCTACGGAGGCAGATTTTACTGAACACTGGGTTCTGGAGGTAATTGACCTCCTGAACACGAATATCACATCCACTTGAAATGAAACTGCCTGGCGCCCACGCCACAGGCGCCGGCGCCAAGGTACCTTAGATCACCTAATCCGTTGAAATCTTGTACCCAGAGGAGTTTGATCTCCTGAAAAGGAATATCACATCCGCTCGGCCTTACACCGCCTGGTGACTTAGGTTATTTTGACGCAAGCGCCACATTCACCGGCGCCAAATCAAACTGAATCACTAAATCCGTTGAAAACTTGAATATGGAGGTTATGCAACATCTTGATTGCAAATATCACATTCATTTTTGGCGCCGGCGCTTATAGAAGACACTACGATCATCTGCACTCTGCTAAGGCTGAGAATGGACTGAAAGGTATCACTCCTTCTCCCTTCAGCTTGAGAAAAGCGCTAAATAGCGCTGGTGTCGAAAATGAATGTCATATTCGTGATCAGGGCATCAAACAACCCCATTGTGCAGGTTTTTATCAATTTTGATGAAAAAAGGGTGTGGCGCCAAATCAGCGCCTAATGGCGCCAAATGGCGCCAGGGCTGAAAACTAATGCGGTATTCGTGATCAGGAGATCAAGTGAGCCTACTATACAAATTTACATGGAATTTGGTGAGAAGGTGACGGAGCCATACTGGTACTAAATGGCGCCAACTTGGCGCCGGCCCACAAACGAGTGCTACATTCGTGAGCAGGACACCGAATTACCCCTGAGGGGAAAGTTTCAGTAAATATATTTTTTAACTTTTTTTGGGGGGGGAGTCTCAGGATATCTGTCAACAGCGGAGCCTTCCGCTTCCTTCCTTCTTCTTAACTCCTCTCTTTTTTTGCTGTCTCTTTTTTCTCTCATCCACTTTCCCTATTTTCCTTCCTCTAATGCTCGAACAGAAGATGCGATGAGAAAGCAACTCTGGGCCCTAACAGCGAGAGAGCATCCGGTTGACAGTTGTCTTTTGACCCTTTTTGGGGTAGTAATAGTTGATTGAGCCCGAATTGTAGGCCTTTTCGTCATGCTGTTACCAGAGCGATTTCATCTCCACAGTTCAGCAATTTTCATTTCCATAGAAAGCTAATAGTTGATGTTGAGAAACACGTTTTTCGTATTCAAAGAAAGGTTTTTTTTTCCATTGTGTCATCTGATCTTATGTTGTAGCGCCTATATGGAACTCGAGTTCCTTAACATATTACCCTATTTTCTGGGGTATGAGGGGCACTCCTGTGTATGGTCTGGTCAATATCGCCTGTAAGCGTATTTTTCGTGTGCTCTTGTTCACTGACACACCACATCATTTGCAGCAAACAAAGCTGTAGGGCATTTCGTATTTTCTTATTCCCTACACCTGTTGATTACTTAATACTCGATCGTACTGGGCTGCGAATAAATAAATGCGTGCTCGCGGCGAAAAGTGTATATATACACCTTAAACCACGCACAATATAGTATAGTTCGCTGCGGACGGTTGGGCGTGTCAGGCGGGATGAGTTTGGCGCGGTGCCAAACCCGTTCTCCACCAGTTGTTAAAGCGAGCAGTGATATGACTGTATCATATCGTTCGTATTACTCGTTTTCTACCACTTTTTGTCGCATGCGCGCTTCAACAAGAAGGCAGAGAACGGCTTTGACGGCCACACTCATACTGCCTGACACGCCCAACCGTCCGCAGCGAAGAGAATATTGGGGTATACAATTGCGGCACATCATGGGCTCTGCGCAGCGCTAGCCAGTATCTCTTCTTTTTTTGTACAGGCAAACGTCAATCCTGCGCCATTTCCTTCGTACCAGTCATTTTCCGCCAGTTATTGTCGCATACCAAACGCTTCGACAACTGGCTGGTGGAGCAGGAGCCTATCTTCACTGGAACGCCCCGTGATC
Source organism: Cooperia oncophora (assembly GCA_036418165.1). Taxonomy (NCBI): domain Eukaryota; kingdom Metazoa; phylum Nematoda; class Chromadorea; order Rhabditida; family Trichostrongylidae; genus Cooperia; species Cooperia oncophora. Next base: position 14,791 of record MU912342.1, read on the forward strand.
TGCCGCGAACAAGACTGCAGGGCACTTCGTTAATTCTTGTGTCCCAGACTGGTGACCAATCAATACTTGGTCTGGCGCCAATTTTTCTGCTTTATTTATACAGACCCACATTAGCGAGTCTGATGCTTTTTCTGAGGAAATCCTTCATCAACCTATTCTCTAACATTCATTATAGTTCTTCAACGGCCGCAAAGTTATTATAATTCTGACGAGTAAATAGGAAGGCCGCGCGAGTGCCTCTGCGTCGGCTCCTTTCAAGCAAGGCGTAGGCTTGGAGCGCAGATACAAAATTCGCCTCAGGACCTACTGCTGTGCGGGAACCCGCGGCTACACCGACATTTGCTTCCATGCCTGAGCCTTGGTTAGGCGAAGATACACAGCTGCACCGCTATGTGCGCTCTCCTTTCCCACCCCGATTTACTTCAGAATTATAGCTTCCTGACTGGTTAAAATTGTTTGAATCATTTTTTGCAGTCAATTGCTGACGAAGCATGTCAGACGGTAGTAGGCGAAAGGTATACGCTGCACTGCTAAACAGGTGAGAAACTGATTTTAGATTTTTTTTCGTGTGTTGGTGATTTTGCTTTCTATGTGTTTCGGAATGGGCCATTCTCTGCAAACTTAGCCTAAACCGAGAGATTTCCGTTCGTCTGCATCCTCACACAAATACTGCGTGGATGTCTCGACATCGCTTAGACAATTTTGGAACATGTCATTCTCTTACCGCACACTTCCCATAAGCAGTATGACTCGGCTTTACCGCGTGGCTAGACAAGGCTAGAAAGTGGCCCCTTCTGTGGCTTATAGCGCCTCATACTGCATTTTCTCAAACTTCACCCAACATGCTAAAGCAGGTGTACTCCCGTGAGGGTGCCTAGAAATAACATGACTTTATACCACCACAGCCGCCTGTCTGAACTCGCGTGGGCGCTATTGATTGGGCCGGCGCCAGGTATTCGTTGCGGGACCCTATGTCGCTAGCTCCGCCCTGCTCCAATCGATATGTTCTACATCTCGTCTTTATCGCAAGCTGTGAACGGTGGATAAATTGGATTATTACTAATTTGATACGATTTTAAGATAAAATCGGGCGCAGTTCGGCGCCGGCGAGGGGAGTGGGGGGGGGGGCACAGTTGCTCTTTTGCTGCTTCCCATCGACGGCCGGGGCCATCAGTGAATACCTGTGAAATCTGGTGAAGCCATGAAATGACATCAGCCGAAGCTTGTAGAAACCAGGCATGAGTCTTGGAAGCGGAACTGGTGGAGTAGAGAAGTGCAAATGTCTTTCCCCAAACTGCGCCTGAAATTGCCTTTCAAATGGGACTGGGGACAAGCAAGTCTGTCATCATACTGGGCACATTT
>MU912342.1:21094-56272 GCA_036418165.1 Cooperia oncophora
CAACAGCGCGCCCAATGACAGCGGGTTACTGTAACACGGATTCACCGGCCGCTCTAATCTGTCTTGTGTATTTCCTAGAGCGCAGCCACCACGCACGGCGTTTAGTTGATGTACGCAGCCACGCCTACCTCATCTCAGGGATTTCGAGTGTCTAAGCAGGCGCAGCCGTCTGGTTTGTCATTTATCAGTTTTTTTTCAATTACAAGCTTGCACATTTTAGGTGGCTACACAACGTCGTTTGAGAAACAAGCGGGGAACAAGGAAGGTCGCTGATGGAAAACCTGAGCCTGCTATGTCTTATGATGAAATGCTTCAACTCCGCACAGAGATCAGCAAACTCACGAGTGATTCACTCAGCAAAGTCGTCGAAGTTGTAAGAGGCAGAGGAGAGTTTTCGGTATGCGTGAGATCAAACGCTTGATCTCGTGATCTATTGATTTCGACATTTGCCTGTTATCGATCGGGCCCAACATTACAGCGTAGCGCTCCAGAGGAGGTGGAAATAGATTTTGGATGTATCAGTGCTGATACAGTTCGAGAACTCAAGGCTCTTCTTAGCTGCCGTTCAGGAGCAGGAACCGCAACAGAGTGAGCATTTCACATTAAGATTAACCTCTACCTGGGATCCTCTACCTGCTCACGTTCACTCATCGTTGTCTAACTGCAACATTTCAGCGAATGATAATGAGCTGAGCGAAACCAGAAAGTTGAGGCTACGGATGAGAAGTCCAATGAAGTTCTTTCGTCTGAGCAATCGGACGAGAGCGGTGCGTTTCATTTCTTCGCAATTATGGTATGCTCCATATCCCGGAAAAGCGGTAGGCATTGCTGCGCTTTGAAGGTGGCGGTAGCTGCACTTTGGTGGGATACTTTATTTTGGTGACAGCCATGAGCATATTCTTGTTCAACACAAGAAACGGTAACAGCCGTGTCAAAATGAAATATCCCACGAGTAACTCATCGTGCACCATGCTAAAACGAAGGTACGCAGCCACGCCCACTGCATCCCACGGGGATGTGGAGTGTATTTGTTAGTTTTGGTGAGGTTAATGACAACCCCTTTATGATCGTTTCAAGTTTTCATTCAGATGATTGTAACACGGAAGTCACTGATGCTGCTCGCCCATTAGGTCGTAGTAGCTCTCGTCGCGAGCTTCGTGAACCAAAACCTAAGGTGGTGGATGAGAACTTCAATGAAGTGGTGTCGACTCAGCACTCGAACAAGAGCGGTGCGTTTCATTTCTTTGCGATTATGGTATGCTCCATGTCGACGGAAATGCGGTGGGCGTGGCTGCATACTACATTTGAAGGTGGTGGCTGCACTTTGGTGCGATATTGATACACAGTAACTTATGTCCTTGTTCAACGCAAGACAAGGTAACTGCTGTGTCAAAATGAAATATCCCACGAGTAACACTACTCCGTGCTAAAACTAAGTACGCACCCACGCCCACTACATCCCACGGGGATGTGGAGTGTACTCGTTAGTGTGATGAAGTTGATGTCAGCTATTTTCGACCGCTGCGAAGTTTCATTCAGCTGATCGTAACATGGAACTCGTTGACTTCCCCATATGTAGCTGGTCGTGCCCGCTCATCAACTGCGTCCTCATCTTGTAACTTTGGATCGTCACCGTCAAGCGGTGACTCGAACGATCTAACGGGTTTCACATATTTATTAGAACTCACTAGCGGTCATAGAACTTAACAACTGGAAATTAAGGCATTGATGTGGTTCAGGGTGGTGGAAGGAGACACTCGTCAGCGCTTTGCGTCGCTTCCTCTGATACATCGATATTGAATGTCAAAGTCAAAAGGGAAGCTGAAGAGAAAGTGGAAATGGAAAATAAAGAAAAAAAGAGAGAAATTTTGAAAGAAATTGGAGCGCGCTTGTAATTGTAGCGCAGCAGCGCCTTGCAGCGCGACGACGCGTGGCAACCGCGCTGTACAACACTGTAAAGCGCTACGTGCTGTGACGCGAGACGTAGCGAAGTCTGGACGCTGCTTAAGCAAGGCGCAGGGTTAGAGCGCCGAACAAAAGTACCGTGACGTCCAACTGCTATGGGAAATCGCCCGCGGCTAGTCCCATTTCAGAAGCGCCTTCGCGTCCCTAGGCAAGGCCTAGGTTTACAGCGCAGGTGACAAAAGTCGCGTTAATACTGACTGCTGTGCGATAGTCGCCCACGGCTACTCAGATGTTTGCGTTCCATGCTTAAAGGCAGTTGGCACGATAAATCCCCAAAGACGACTAGGATCAATACTCCTGGCAGGATAGAATTCCGCGACCCTGGGCAGGCGCTGCATAGCGGTTTCCCCGAGGAAGGTGCCCTTATAAGGGCCCTATCAAGCCACAACTTTACGTCCCAAACGCCCGCCACGCCCGCCCGCCCACAAATGGACGACCGTTCCTGACGCTCGTATTCATTCATTTGCTAAGCAAATTATGAAGCGAAGGGATTGGTATGAAGCGGCCGTGATGCTGCATGCATACATGGGTACACATATGCAGCCGTATCTTCGGTAGCGGTGATTGGCAAGATGCCTACGGGAAACTCGTCCGAAATCGATTTACAAGTCACTGAGAACGGAGGCTTTTTCTTCGCAGGATTTTGACACTCCGTTCTTTCGCCATTTCCCCACTATACAGCGCCCTACTAGCATTTTAGGCTAAGTAGGAAACCATCGTGCCAACTGCCTTTAAGTCTCGGTCAGAGGAAGATACTACAGAAGGGCCGCCCCATCACGTGCTCTCCCTCCTCACCGTGAACTGCGTTGGCGCGCAAATGCGTATAGCACATGAGTGGTTAAGGTTGTTTTAATCATTTGTTGCAGTCAACAGGAGACAAAGCATGGAAGACCGTGGTCGCCAAGCTACGCAGGGTCCTGGTAAACAGGTGAGGGAGTTATTCTTGTTTTTTGGTTGGTAGTGATTGCGCGCTCTGTGCAGCGGGATTGACCCTTTTTTAGAGGGACTGGTTGTAAGTCTCTTCCGAGCCAAGTTTACTTGTCTGCATCATCCCATAGATTGACATAGTTCAACAGGGCTCAGTCAAGGTTGGAACATACCACTCTCACTGCGCCTCTTCCCCTAGATGGCATGACTTGGCTCCGACGTGTCTTATCGTGGCTAGGTACGGTTCAAAAAATGGCCCTCTCTTATACCGCCTACTGCTGGCTTCTTACCAAAAACCCCATTCAGCTTGCTGCTCGTAAGATTCTCGCGTTGGAGGTGTGCAGAGATCAAATACTTATACTTGAAATCCCTGAGATCGGGTAGGTATGACCTCATGTTTCAACTTAAAGGCAGTTGGCACGATGGTTTCCTACTTAGCCTAAAATGCTAGTAGGGCGCTGTATAGTGGGGAAATGGCGAAAGAACGGAGTGAAACGGTCAAAATCCTGCGAAGAAAAAGCCTCCGTTCTCAGTGACTTGTAAATCGATTTCGGACGAGTTTCCCGTAGGCATCTTGCCAATCACCGCTACCGAAGATACGGCTGCATATGTGTACCCATATATAGCAAATGAATGAATACGAGCGTCAGGAACGGTCGTCCATTTGTGGGCGGGCGGGCGTGGCGGGCGTTTGGGACGTAAAGTTGTGGCTTGATAGGGCCCTTATAAGGGCACCTTCCTCGGGGAACCGCTATGCAGCGCCTGCCCAGGGTCGCGGAATTCTATCCTGCCAGGAGTATTGATCCTAGTCGTCTTGGGGATTTATCGTGCCAACTGCCTTTAACCTGAAGGTGTCTATGCTTCTGGTGAGATATTTTCATCTTGACACAATTGTTGTCGTGTCTCTGTCCAACACAGAACAAGATGACAGTTGTCCCAGACTGGAATATTCCACGAGTAACCAGTTCCGTGCCATGTTCAAATGCCACGCCTACTCTGGCTCAGGGATAAGGAGTGTACTTCTACAGCTCTTCTTCACCTGCGTGCGAGCACCAGCATTCGTTTCGGTTTTTCGCGCTCATCATCCATGAATGACTCAAGAGTCTGCGGCGATGACGATCCGGGACATCCCAGCTGCTTCACATGATTGGTAAGTGCATCTCCCCATGGTCCAGCAAGTCTCCCCCTATACCGTGGGATTCTCACGGTCAAGTTTGGAAAGGTATTAGGCTACATCTTCGAGTGAGTATGCTCTCACTGAATACGAAGGATTCAAGCTCGATTTGAAGTATTGTTATTGAAGAAAGGGGGGGGGGTCGGAAGTCGTGATGTGTATCTCACTAGTGACTCCTATCGGAATTATTGTAGGGGCCAACTTTTCCAGCAGCCATGCTACGGCGCGTATGTATACGCAGGCGCAGCCAGTCTTGTTGTCATCATCTGTGCGTACGAGTTTTTTTTTTCAGTTATAAGCTTGCTCGTTTCAGTTGGCTGCACAACGTGGTTTCAAAAACAGTTCGGGAGTCAAGAGGTCAGCTAAAAAACTACGCGAGCCTGTTAAGTCTTATGATGAATTGCTCCAACTTGCCGCGAAGATCAGCAAACTTAAGGAGCAACCCCACTCACTCCACAAAATCGTCAGTATTGCTGAGAGCAGAAAGGAGCTTTCGGTAGATCGTGAGATTGTGAGATCAACAATTGACTTCGTGATCTATTGAACTCTACGTTTCCCCCTTATCGATTGGGGCAACCTTTCAGGGTTACACTCAAGGGTGGTATGAAATAGAACTCACTGATGTCAGTGCTTCTACAATTCGTGACCTCGAGGCTGTTGTAGCTGCCGCTCAGGAACAGGAACCGCAAAAGAGTGAGCATTTCACATCAAGAGGGGCCTCACCTGCTCACGTTTGCTAATCGTTGTCTGACTGCAGCATTGCAGCGAATGGTAATGAGCTGGGCAAACCAAAAATTGAGGCTACGGATGAGAAGTCCAATGAAGCTTCTTTCGTCTGAGCAATCGGACGAGAGCGGTGCGTTTCATTTCTTTGCAACTTATGGTATGCTCCATATCCCGGAAAAGCGGTAGGCGTTGCTGCGCCATTTGAAGTGGCGGTAGCTGCACTTTGGTGGGATACTTTATTTTGGTGACAGCCATGAGCATATTCTTGTTCAACGCAAGAAACGGTAACAGCTGTGTCAAAATGAAATATCCCACGAGTAACCCATCGTACGCCATGCTAAAACGAGGTACGCAGCCACGCCCACTGCATCCCACGGGGATGTGGAGTGTATTTGTTAGTTTTGGTGAAGGTTAATGACACCCCTTTATGATCGTTGCAAGTTTTCATTCAGATGATTATGACGTAATAGTGGAAGTCTTTAATCCACCTCGCCCATTAGGATCATTGCGAGACAGCTGTCGTATTTACGAGATGCGCGAAAAAAAACCTAAGGTTCTGGATAAGAACTTCAATGTGGTGTCGGCTCAGCACTCGAACAAGAGCGGTGCGTTTCATTTCTTTGCGATTATGGCATACATATCCAGGAGATGCGATAGGCGTGGCTGCATACTGCTTTTGAAGGTGGCGGCTCCACTTTGGTGTGATATTGATCACAGTAATTATGTCCTTGTTCAACGCAAGACAAGGTAACTGCTGTGTCAAAATTAGCTATCTCACGAGTAACCCATCATAAACCATGCTAAAACGAAGTACCCAGCCACGCCCACTGCATCCCAACAGGGTGTGTTGTGTATTTGCTAGTTATGATGAAGTTGATGTCAGTTAATTTCGACCGCTACGAAGTTTCATTCAGCTGATCGTAAAAAGGGAGGCGCTGAAGCTCCCCCACATGTAGCTGGTCGTGCCCGCTCATCATCTGGATCCTCATCTACTAGCAGTGGATCATCCTCATCGTCAAGCAGTGACTCTAGCGACTCTAGCGATTCAGAATCAGGTAAGGCGTGGAGTGCATGGGCTGTGTATGGGCTATCGTTTCCTACTTAAAGAAACGCTTCGCGATCAGGTGCAGTAGCGCCTAAAAATTCAGCGTCGAGAGGAGTGTTGTTGGCGACCTTGTACCGGTTTTGCGGTAAAAAGTTGTAAGGGAGGGGCGCTATAGCGCAATATAGGTTCAGTGACGCCTCCTTTTTCCAGTGACTCCGCCTCCAGACTCCGCCCTCAAGGCCCGCCTTCAGTGAAAAACGAAACTGTCGGACGAAAAAGCATGATTGTGGGCTTGCCTGTGAGTTACGGGGCGAAGGGCTCCTGAGCAATTTCCCCTTCCCAGCCCAACATGCGTAATAACCGCTCGTCAACAAAAGTGGAAGGTTTTTTGAGAAAGCGGCGGGAAAGTTGAAAGATGCTGGAAATATCGAAACATCTGGCAAAATGATGGGTAGAAGAATGAAAAGGGAGGACATTTCAAGAAAGAGGTCGTATTTTGCGGAATTTCCCCAAACGACATTTGCCCTGAGGTGAGGTAGTCGTTTTTAAGTGAGTCAGAACATTTGAGCAGCTTCAGCTCTTGGAATAGTAGGTCAAAATACGCATTGGGCCTCCATCCTATTTCTTTAAATCTGTCTTCACAGTAAAAGGGGACATACTGTTAATAGTCACCCCATATATATAATTCGCTTTGTCTGTTTGTTTGTTTGTTTGTAAGTTTGTAAGTTTGTAAGTTTGTCTGTCCGGAAATTCGGTTCGACCTGAAGAACGACTTGGAGAGGTCGGTCAAGGTGGGGATGGGTAGGGCATGGGACAAGAAATAAAAAGCACACTTGACCTATGGGAAGCCCCGCCCACAGTGGGCGGGGCACTCGCCGAAAGTTTGGGGTTCCGCAGAAAAATGTTCATAATTCGCTTCCGGAGCAGCTTAAAGATGGGGAAAAAAGGGAATAAGGTTAGTAAGGAGTCGCCAGACTAACTGTGGCAGACACATCCAAAATGGGCGGGGCGTACTCAAGGTGGGCGGTGCTTCTCGCAAAATTCAGTAACCCGGTTCGCGAGTTTGGAAGTCGCAAAAAACTCAGTGTAGAATGTAAATATCTGGCGAATATAGGGCACGCTCAAAGTGTGTTGAGACCCGCCCACAGTGGGCGGAGCTTGCCCTAAATCGCAGGGTATTCATTTTAAAAGTTTGTAGCTCGGTTCCAGAACACTCCAGACACCGGAAAAAAGTGGACTAAGGTCAGCAGAGGGTCGCCGGTGAGGATTGTGGGGCAAAAACATTGTGGGCGGAGCCTGCTCCGAGGTGGGCGGAGCCAGACAAAAGGTCTGTAAAACGGTTCCAGAGCACTCCGAAGACCGGAAAAAAGTGGATTAAGGTCAGCAGAGGGTCGCCGGTGAGGATTGTGGGGCACAAACATTGTGGGCGGGGCCTGCTCCGAGGTGGGCGGAGTCAGACGAAGAATCTGTAAAATAGCTCAAGAGTACTTCAGACACCGGAAAAAAGTGGAGTACAGAACAAAAGGCGGATATCAGTTGAGTCTAGAAATATGTGAAAGAAAATACGCGCGGCGAAGCCGCGCCCGCCCGGCGCAGCCGGGCCGTATCAGAAGGAGGCGCGCCGGCGTTAGCCGGCGAGTCGACTGGTATTATATAAAGAGTTAAATGGAAGCGGTGAAGGAAAGAGAGAAAGTAAAACAGTAAAAAAGGCAAGTAAGAACTAGGTGTGGGTGGTCCGTTTTTTTTGAGACAGGCTAGGGAATTAGCATGGCAGCATAGACGTAGTGTACAGGGTACAGCATCGTTGTCGAAACACATAGGGGGGGGGGTCGTACTATTCCTCTAGGGTGGGGGAGGGGGGTCGTATCTGGTCGTTGGGAGAGGGGGGGGTCGTATGTGCCTTCAAGAGAAATTGCTGTGTTGGGAAAAATTTTCCTGGTTGTTGACTTTTCGCGTGATTTTTCCTGTTTCATGTGTACTATATACCCCCCCCCCCCTTCCTCGCTCCCTCCCTCCCTCCTCCCCTGCTCGTCAGGAAAATTTTTGGGTGAAGAACTGGAAAATCTGGAACATTGGTAGGTAGATGTTGGGGAAGGGGGGGGGTGTCGTACCGAGACCCTCATTTAGGTGGGGGAGGTCGTACTGACACCACCATTTCACACATCACGATGCTGTACCCTGATGGTGTATCCGCCCGCTGACTATCTCGGGGGCTGAAGCTGCTTAAGTGTTCTGAGAATGTGACAGTATTTCAGCTAATCGCGAGATGAAAACTATTTTTACAGGTTCTGATTCAAAAAATACTATGGTCTCTAAATCCCGCTCATCGTCTCCATCATCTCGTGACAGTCATGAGTCATTGTCATTATCAGAAAGTTCCTCGAGTGCTGAGAACTGATCCCTTTTGCGGTTGCGAGATGAGGACGGAGAATAGTTCGCTGGTCCCGACATAATCCCCCAATCTTATCATGTGCTATACTTTACTTTATTGTCGTTACTGTTGCGCAAAATTCTTATGTTGGCTAAGCAGCAATTGAGCATACAATTAGTATTCTTGGTAACTTGTTTTTTGTTTCTCTACTCGTTAATTTTTGTTCAAATCTCAGTTGTCTGTTATTGTTAATCTTTGTTCCGTACATATTCGCTGAAGTGTTTTTCGATTGCTAATTTGTTATTTTATAATAAATTTTTCTTCGTACATGTCGCGCTCACATGCAAACAAAGGCGCTTACTGGTTTTCATTAATTCATGCGTTTTATAACGTGCCATGCTAGCATCTTAAAGGCAGCGTCCGCGATCAACCAAAGTGAAAAAACCCTCCAATGAAAACGAACGCGGAGTACGCAACCACAGCGGAAATCCCACTCTTGCGGCTCGAAATCGATTGGTTGACGAGGGCGGAGTCAACAAGGCTGAGCTGACGCCTCCTTCCCTGTTAATCCCGCCCCGACTGGTTAACAGTTATCAGTGCTTGCTGGCATTGATAAACGCTAAGTTTCTGGAGTTCCGAGGCGGCGACGTGTATTGGAGAACTCACCAAAGGTCTGCGAAACTCGTCCACATGCCTTAAATTTCGTAGGGTCTTATTTCACGCTCTTCCACACCTTTTTCCTACTTTTTTTGATTAGTGCTTCATTGGCCACCTGTTCTAACAAATTTGACCCCTGAGACCTGCCAAAGTCCATCGCGGGCGCTGTCTTTAAAAAAAGAAACTCAGTGCATGACGGTGGAGAGAATAAGAACAAAGAGCAAAGATAATGTGTCCTAATCTGCAACCCTGTGTGAACTGCAGTACACGCTTGTTCGCTGCGGGTGATGGGGCGTGTCAAAAAGGGCGCTACGGTTGGCGCGCCGCCGGTACGTTCACCATCACTTGTTGACGCGAGTATGCGAGGGCAAATGGTTGAAGACGACTGGTACGGAGCATATTGTATACTTTTGTCGCTTGCCGGGGGGAAAGAAAGGGCTAGCACTGCGCCGAACCGTTTCGCCTTGATAGGCGCATCATCCCCAGCGAACAAGCAGTTCAAATTCGTGAAAATGGTAGAAAAAGGGAACATAACTAAAGAGAAAAATAAAAGAGCCGCCAAGATATCAACTAGGACCAGTCGCTAAAGGGAGATCGTTCAAGAGATAAGCATATGCATTAAGAGGAGACGAAAATTAGGGTCAAGTAGAGTTGAGCAGTAATAGAATATGGAGATTTTTTGCACGCGGTTCATCTGCTGGAGAAAAGGAGCGTCGGGCAAGCACCATGTGTTAGAATAGTAGAACTGAACTTCAGGCCTTTATTAACCACCAAGGGCGACGATCTTGTGGAAACGTCAGGCGGGCCAACCTCAATGAAGGGTTCACCTAAGGCTGCGTTTATACTTTGCGGCAGCGTAGCGTAGCGCTTCCAGCGTACGCCAGCGGCAGTGTCGGGGAAAGGATAGATATCGATCTAGCGTTCCCAGCGTCACCAGCGTACGCTAGCGTTTCGCTAGCGTTTGCAGCGGCGGGGCTAGAGAGTATAGAAGAGTAGGAGAGTACAAAATACTCTCCTACTCTTCTATACTCTCTAGCCCCGCCGCTGGCAAACGCTAGCGGGCTAGAGAGTATAGAAGAGTACAAAATACTCTCCTACTCTTCTATACTCTCTAGCCCCGCCGCTGCAAACGCTAGCGAAACGCTCGAAACGCTAGTGAAACGCTGGGAGCGCTAGATCGATAGCTATGCTTCCCGTGCCCTCGCTACGCTAGCGTGCGCTGGCGTAGCGCTAGAATACTCCAGCGTTATGCTAGCGTGCGCTGGCGTAACGCTAAAATACGCTGGCGTACGCTGGTGACGCTGGGAACGCTAGATCGATATCTATCCTTTCCCCGACACTGCCGCTGGCGTACGCTGGAAGCGCTACGCTACGCTGCCGCAAAGTATAAACGCAGCCTAACCTTACGGCCCGGAAGAACAAAACTTTGAGTTCGGACGCTGTTGCTCTCAGGCTCAGGTAGGAAATCCTCATTAGCTGGGTCACAGGCGTTTCCCCATCCGCTACTCCACTAAATGCTGTCTAACAAGAAACAGAACAGAGTGTCTAAGGGATTGATCTCGTCTCATATTGTGACTTTAGAAAAGACTGCAGGCACTTTCACAAAGTGAGGCTCATGTTTCATCGATCGATATCGACTGAAATCTTTAGTTTTCACCCAGTGCAGCGGGAAAGAGAGTACTGCCGCTGATATTTCAGAGGATAGAGTACCACGATATCAGAGGAATTATTGTTCCCGAGAACACCTGGAAACGGATCCTCACTCAGTTATTATAGTTGAATTCACCTTAATATTCCTAAGTGAAATACTAATGATGAGTGTAGATGCTAGAAGAAGGCGAACGGCGCATGGTAGCGCGCTCCACTTTGAAACCGCGACGCGTCGTGGCAGAAGGACCGGCGGTAGCAAAAATGCCACTTTCCTTCACATGTCACTCCATGATGGACCGATTCTGAAACGATAGCCCTGGAGTGAGTCATGGGACGAGAATGTAATAAGCATCAGGCTAAGAGGGACCGCAACATTTTTGTATTAAATGACTAAGTCATTGCTGACAGAAAAACCTCCAGCTTGTTAGATGCACTAGACTTCCTCCTTGTATCGGTCCACAATGCTCCATGGCTTCTAGGTTTACTGGTTTTAATTTATCTAAAGCGTATCAATCCTTCAAGTTCCATGATGACCATTTTTTACATACGCACCCCACTAAGGCTTGCATAACTCCATCTGGACAGGTCGCAATATTTCTTCTAAATCGTATGGTTTTTTGGATTGTAAGTTACGGGTTTGTATGTGGCATAAAATTCGAGGGTCCTTCCAACTAGATGCCGCTATCTCGGTTACATCTCTGTACACTGAAAATTTTCTATTTCAACAGCACCAAATAGCCAATCCTGTAATAATAAAGCCCTGTTTGACTTGCACTTGGGCTATTCAAGGAAGCGCTGCGTTTTTTGATTTAGACTATTCGTTATAGCGCCTTTGTGGAACACCATGTTGTCCTCATGCTAATCCTTTATTTTCCTGTGTCCTTGGTTAATCAATACTTGGCTATTGTTTCCGAAATCGTTTTTCGCACATTTTATGTGTTCATCCAATAGTTGGTCGATTGCCTTCAAAACTGCCGTTTGTTAACTTAGTCTTTAATCTTTTGTTATGTGATGATCGAGTCTTTCACGTGATTCTTTTTTTTTCTATTGTTTCTGTTAAGACAGCTGGCTGCTTTTCAAGCTTATCGGAATGGACCAGTCTGTTTTAGTGGTAATGGCAGTTTGTGGGTGTCACACAAACGTAATGTTCGGACGTAGATACGCATAGCCTCACTGTTTAGTTTTATTTCCATTTCGCCATAAAAGTCACTGTAACACTGCTTAGCGTTTATTCAATTTACTCGCCAGTATGTCGTTTTACGCTTCAGAAAATTTCAATGTGGTGATTTTCCTTTTTTTTGCTTTGAGTGGTTCGTCGATATTCCTTTCGAATGAGAGAAGCGTTGAATTGTGGAATTCGATCGTTTCGTGGCAAACTTCATTCATCGTTTTCTGCGTAACCTTGGATGAATAGAAAAGCGCTTCAAGTTTTGTACTTCTGTTGTTTTTTCCAAGCTCATCTCTTATGCGGAGTCTGAACTTTTTCTGTGGTTCTATCGCGAAACCCTGTAACGCAGACAGATAGAGGACAGCGGGAGAAGGGCTTTAGGATCACGCGGCGTCGCGCGCGGTAAAGTTTGAATACTATTTGCTAGCGATGGAGCGCATGCGCGCGATCAGCCTCCATGTAATTGCTTCATTGAATTAAACAGCTACTGCTTCAGTTTTCAGTCATGCTCTTTCACGATAGTCGGTCCTGAACTGCCGTAGTTCCGTTTGCGCAATAGAGAGTCCCGTTCTGTAATTGTACTAAACCAGCTGAGTTTTGCCAACAAGCTCACTGGTGGTGAGCTTATCAGCCAGTCGCTAATCATTTGACAACACTGGATTAATTCCAGTCGTGCAACTTTTTAGGTAGCCTTGTGTTAGGGCCATACCTACAATGGTATGGTTGAAGCGTGAAAGAACGTCCTGTCAAAAAAACTGTAGCGATATGCCACTGTTATGCTGACATGCTGGGCCATCTGCGAGCTCGCGCTCCATTGAAAGCAATGGTATTCAATGATTGTCGCGCGGCGACGCCGCGTGGTCCTATCGTCACATCCCGAGGACAGCGGCGCTAAAGCATTGAAGCGAGCGAAAGAGCTCGTGGCGAGTCAGGGGTTAGGCTTCTCCAAGAAGAGCTGGCTCTGGGGTGGGTAAGCCACGTATCCTAAGTGAAGTTGCAGTAGCTGACTGTGGGGTGGGTAACCACTATCATAAGGTAAAGGTTGGAACTTTGTAAGCGATATAGAAAGCCAGACAAAAGCAGAATCGACGCGATTGAAGGGAGTGAGTCCACGTGCTAAACCGCAGACCCTCATTTTGTTTTGAAGCAAGTCCACAAATATGAATGTGTCTGTTTGTTCAGGCATCGGGGCATCCGTCGAAATTTCGAACTGCTATGTAAATCCGTTATTAGTATGCGTGTGGTTCGGTAGAGTTCATCGATTGGAATTGAATTCTCGAACGTTCAGTTTTTTCTTCTTGTAAACTGCTGTATTGTCTTAAAATGACTGATTTTGAACTTATCGCGTGAAAGTTGAACTTTGGATTTCCGCGTATTGTAGTTCATTTTAAGAGAGATTCACTTTTCATGATGGCGATTGCACTGTTTTCTTCAAGGTTGCCAGTAATAGCTGTTTTCAGTTCTTCTATAATAATCGTTATAATCGTTCATTTTCTTTGGGTTGGTATTCACCGCCAGTAATCTTGGAGGGGGGGGGGAGGGGGAGCGTTCGAGGCACCCCTTGCGCAAAACTATATTGACGGTAAGGAATTTGTCCAGGTTTAAGGAAGGCAGAAAGTTTGGGGTGGTAGACCAATTTAAAGTACGGCAGCGGTGTTCGAATACCTTATTCTGGTTTTGCACAACGAGTCCTTGAAACGCCCCCTGCCCACCCCACCCTCAAGCTTATTAGCGTCAACTCTTTTTAACTCGTCCGTAACTTTTCGATGTGTTCAGCGACAGAACCTAAACTTTCCAGCTGTTTTCAGGTTTTATTTACTGTACATCTTTATTATACTCAAGAAGAATGAAGAAATTCACTGTTATATTCTTACTTGTAACAATGCTTTACACGGGCACGATTGCTGCAAATAGCAAGGATGCCTCCCAGCTGGAAAAGGCAGCTCAGCGGGTGAGTTTGTTCCTACTGTATTCTTTCATCTAATGTGCGAGACCATATTGCTACTGTGTCGTAAACGTCATGCGGCGCGTTTTGCAGGTGAGTTAACTCGTCCGGATCACAAGGTTGCTAGATTTTCATGATTGATGATTAGAAGACGCTCTGTGAAAGGAACGGGGGCACCAACGCCAATATTATCGACCTAACATGGGCCGTTGACTTTGTAAAATTCAGTGGTATATTGATTCGGATGAGTTATCTGGTTAAAAACGAGCTGTATGTCCGAGAAACACGTCAGCGGCATTTTGCTCTGAATCTTTGAAAAACCTGATAGCCTGGTAAAGCTTTTAAAACGCCACTTTCTCGTACAAATGACAATTTCCTATGAGGCTGCGAAATCCAGGAGCGTTTCTAGGTAATGTTCGCATAATTAAAGTATTTTATGCTCTTTATCCTTGAGACAGAGTGGGCGTGGCATTTGGACATTTCGTAGGGTCAGCGATGCGGCACTAGTGGGATATTTCACTTGAGACAACTGTCTCTTGTTCTGTGTTGGACAAAGACATGACCACAACTGTCTCAAAATGAAAATTTCTAACCAAAAGCACACATCGCAACGTTTGTTTGAAGTGCGCGGTCACGCTTACAGCCTCAGGGATTTCGGGTGTGTATCGGTAGAAAATTTGTCCTCTTTTGGAACCTTTGCACTGCTTACAGGCTCACTTTACAGTTCAGACCACTAACCTTCTTTTACGGTCGTCGCACGAAGGGGAATTTCATAGAGAGCCCCAAATTTCAACTCGCCCGGTCCGAACCTACTCCTTGTCAAGCTTTACAATTTCCTGGGTGCAGGACTGGTTTCTCAGTAAGTTTAGTTTAGCACGTTTATGGAGCTAACTCGACAAGGTTAGCGATGGTTAGGGTTATATAATTGCCTGTCTAAGGTGCACACAGATAGTCCCAATCCGCGACCGGCACGGTACCAGGTGTGACAAGCGAGTTGACATGCGCAGCATTCGCTGCAGGACTCAGTCGACTGAACATGGCAAGGCTGTCTTTGCAAGGTCAGCTAGCTAGGAAAAATACAAATTTTAGCGTGACTCCGCGGCTCGTGACCAACAATATACATCCGCCTATTCAGGTTTTCCCATAACTCTGGCTTTACCCCCCCCCCTCCCCCACCTAATTCAGAACGGAAGGAAACTGAGAAGGAGTGTTCCGTCTGCCATGACCATTGAAGCGTTTCAATTTAAGATATTGCTTGTTTTTATAAAAAAAACTCGAAATTTTCGAAATTTCCTTTTTTCTAGTCACTCATTTTAGAGGGCCGAAAATATCCATCGACTGGACTCCATCATCCTTCTTACCTACATCTCTGTACTTGTGGTAATTGTGCTTACATCATGGCTTTTCAAGCATTATCGATTTATGTGTGTGCATGAAACCGGGCTTACATTGCTTTACGGTGAGCGACTGGTTTCATCTTTCTTGCTGAATATTATCTACTGAAATTTTAGGGTTATTAATTGGCTTTGTTATTCGATATTTTGACATTGGATTGCTAGAGTCTCAAACATACGATGTAATTTTAAAAGATCATAAGGTTATCGACGAACCTCCAGATTACTTGAGGTTGGCAATTTTGTTTAGTATTTAGTATTTTGTTGTACTTGTGAGGTATTCACTCGTGGCAGAATTCTTTTGAATGATGTTTTTTTTCTTTCAATTTCCAAAGAATGTGAAGATGAAGCTGGACCGCGTTTAAACTTTGCGTCATTGGAGAGTCGGAGAATCGAGAATGAGCGAACGGGGAGATTGTGCACAAGAAAAAAAATCTATATCGATTTGGAAAAGCAGACATGAAAGGGAACGCGGAATGTCTCCCAGAGGTTTGGATGAGAATCGTTAAATTCTGATTCGCTCATTTTTCGGTCCTCCTATTCTCCCAATTTGCCAATGGGTGGAGCGACCGATGACCGATTTCCATTCATTTAGCGTGCAACCCCTGACCGGGGTCTCCCTAGTGACACGTAAAAACTACAATTTCTGCCAGTTGATCAGCGATGTTCATCTCCACATCTGCTCAATGACAAAATCTTCTGAAAATTTGGTATGAGGGTAGATACCCTGTGGGAGGGTGTATAACCGACCGAGACACTCTCTGGAGGTTATCGTATTGACGTTACATCCGTCCTGATGATGTTCCCTGTCTCCGATATTCCTATTTCTTGGTTTTCCAGACTAATACTTATACTTAACGGTCCGAATCTCCCACTCTCCATTGTCGCAGGGTATGAGCGCGACCTTTAGGCTCAATTCCAGAGAACATGCATGTTATTCTATCTTCTGATTCAGATGTGACTTCAGTCACTTTATTTATGGAAGCAGTTAAAGTGCTCCTTTCCAATAGACAATTTTTAAGGCTAGAGGTGAAACCGGAAGATGCCCCACATGTCTCATTCCATTACGAGTTGATGGAAGGCTTTTACGCTGACAAGAAGAAGCATAATGAGCAAAAAATTGAACAAAAGGTTGGTGGTCTTATTTCTCTTCCGGGAAAGACGCCGTTTCCTTTTCACTGCATAGACAGTGTCGTATCGGATTTCAAGCCAAATTCGTTCACAGGCTCAAACTTATGTTGGGAGAGGGTATGTCAGGCTGATAGCGCTTAGTTCAAGTGGAAATGTAGCTATGTAAAATAGTTCTTCATTAGATTCCGGGACGATGTTTGATTCGTGAGGGAGGAGGGCGTTATGTTGATTCTTGTTAACGTGCCGGGCCATTTCAGTGGTACCTATGGACTCTCGTAAAGCTAGCCGGAGTAGTACACGCTTGTCGTTCACGTCATTTATCCATTGTTTCTTATATTGACGGCGTTTAGTGCAGAAAGTTACGCAGCTGGTGTGATCCAGGGAATGGTTCCGCCTAAGCCTAGGGAAAGGAGAACTGTGATCCGTAATCCATTTTATACAAAAACTTGGTTGGCAATGGAACTGTTAGACTTTCATGACAGTAACTGAGATCATTGAACCCTCCTCAATTGCATCAGTGCCTTTTATGATTTTATTATCCACAAACATAGCTGGACATTTGGTGCATCAGTGAAGGCGAAATACCATTTCTCTTGCCCCAGTGATTAATTACTGCTACAGCCATGATAACTGCTAACGGTAGGGCGTGTGACGAGACGTAGTTTGGAACGCTGCCCAAGGCGGCCTTTTCCACCAGTAATGATAATGTCGTCCGCAGCGATTTGCGGAAGTGTTCTGCCTGCGTATATGTATGTTCTGCTGCACGCCCTCTCATTTGCAGAAATCGTGAGGGAGACGGTTGTGTGTTGTTGGTGATGAGTTTCATACATTCCAGAGTGCATTCTCTCCTGAGATTTTCTTCAATATCATGCTCCCACCAATCATCTTCAACGCTGGTTATAGTCTTAAAAAACGTCACTTCTTCCGAAACATTGGCAGTATACTGGTTTTCGCCTTCATCGGCACCACAATCTCATGCTTTGCAACCGGGTAGGTTTGGTTCATCTTGTAGGCTGTGTTCACGCGTAGCCCGCGGAGGAATCCAGGAATCTGTGGAAGTAGGATATAAGTGCACTGATTTGAAGGATAGGAAACCACTAATCTGGAAAAATCGTCTGAAACGATAGATAAAAAGTGGTTACTCAGCCCCGCGCTCCGTGCGTTTTGGGAGAGCTGCCAATATCTGGGTAGGATTGATCGTGTTCACAACTATTAACTGAGCAGTTTCTTGGATTCTTTAGTGGCTGCAGTCGTTAAGACGTGTCAGGTGGCTGGATTTGGCGCGGCATTAGCCAGCTTTCCAACACGCGGTCGCGTGCCAGTCACCACAACGGGTGGAGAATGGTTTGGCGTCACTCCAAACCTTGCCCCTTGACCGGCCCCAGAATCCGCAGCGAACAAGATTGTGCAGAAATTCCCTTAGCGTCACTGTTAGCAATTCTAGATCGTTGCTATATGTGTTCACGAAGATATTCGGTATGGGATTTTCATATCAGGAGCTTCTCTTCTTCGGCGCTTTAATTTCTGCAACTGATCCAGGTATGCGATAACCTCTAATTCGCTTTCTTCCTTTCGAACACATTTTACTTCCTCTCCAGTCACCGTTATCTCACTGTTCGCTGAGATGAACGTCGAAGCTGATCTCTTTGCCTTGGTTTTTGGTGAAAGTGCTCTAA
This sequence comes from Cooperia oncophora, assembly GCA_036418165.1. Classification (NCBI taxonomy): domain Eukaryota; kingdom Metazoa; phylum Nematoda; class Chromadorea; order Rhabditida; family Trichostrongylidae; genus Cooperia; species Cooperia oncophora. The sequence continues at coordinate 38,924 of MU912342.1, forward strand.
ACGATGCTGTTGCCATGGTATTATCAAGGTAAGATTTTGCTTCTATTGCCTTTTTCAGCTTGCTTTTTGTTCACGTTTGCTTTTTTTTTGCTTATTTGATTGCTTTGGTTCCTCAAAAGGCTGAATCACCTGTAAGTTTTTTCGCAGCAGTCAGCATTTGTTATCTTTGGGGCTCATCAGCGTGGGGAATCCCCATTGAGGAGGGTGCCTATCAACCACTGTGTGGGCAGGGATGTCGTAAGTGCAGGAACATGCGGTATCGAACAGCACAACAGCGTTCTCATCGGTATGGAGTGGGCAGCCTAACTCGTTCTATAGAGAGCAGACAGTTGATATAATCGCAATCAGCCGGAGCGGTATCAAGAGGGATGGAGTGAGCCCACCCGCGACGTATCCTTCACTGGTTGCTTTGTTCATAAGTCAATCGCTAACCGATCACCATTGGTTGAGCAGGAGTGCGGGAGTGGGCTCATTCCGCCCCTCCTGACACCACCCCGATTGATTGCGACGCTACCATCTGATCCCGAGCAGAAAGTATGATCATGAGAAAATTGTGACTGTACGTAGAAGAGGTTCTTTTGCAATATATTAATGATTCAGTAGGTTACTTTGCTATAAAGCGTTGCACACAGTGAAACCTGGGCAGTGTCAATGGTAGTACTATAGCACGAAATGTATTACATTTTTGCTGAACGTGGGGAGAAATCGTGTTGAGTGCCTATTTGGGAAAAAAATGTTTCGTCATGGTCATTTTCCCTATCATCGCGATGTGCCCCATTGAGCTTCAACTGCTTCGTTTTAGCACGATCGATAACTTCTCATCAGGAGGTGACGTGGCTGGAATGAACGAAATTGTTTACGCTCTTGGGAAATTTGCATACATTTTCTTTGGTGAGTTTGAAGCTGTTTCTTTTCTTTTTTACTGGCCTGTTTTGTAATGGAGTAATGGTTGTGACCTACGCGGAGCTCAACGTGATGCCAACGATAGAGGATGTGAAGGGCGTGGTTTGGAACGAACCCAAGGCGGCCTTTCCATCAACGATGTCGTCCTTGGTTCGCAACTGTTGGTGAAAGCGGGCCCGGCTGCGACCTAAGCCACGCCCCCTCGCCTGCCCTATTATTGGCAGGGATCGTCATTACACATAAAAGGGCACGACCTCAGAATTGGGGCTAAATATCGTCGCTGCGATCGCCTACGGTGTGATCTATTGAATGATCAAGCTCTATATTATTTCTATTCATTAAGATCGATCCACTAACCGGAATTGCAGGGTCACTTTTGTTGGGTTCAATGATTGGATGCGGCAATGCTCTTATTACGAAAATGACGGCAATTGCGGAACATCCATTGCTTGAAAGCAGTCTGTTCGTACTTGTATCATACATTTCGTTCCTGATTGGAGAGGTTGTAGGACTAACAGGTAGGATCGTTATGAATATCTTACGTTGTTGCTGAAGGTCTATGTTCTATTTTTGTGCCTGGATTTTCACGTCAGAACGCGGAGTGTGTTTTTGCGCTACTTTTTGTGTTTTTACTGAGCCCACCTTGAATAGTGTGTACTGAAGGCACATCCACGATTGCAATTTGTGGTTAGTGCAGACGCCAAATATGGGTTTCCAGCAGCAATATTTTATCAGAGGAAATAGGCAAAGGAAACCGTCGAACACGCAGCATATGGGAGGGGGGGAGGGGGGGGGGATTCACAGCATTAGGCACGCATGCAATATATGGAGACACAGAGACGCTGAGCGCACGGACGATGGTCTACTGACAGCTTGAACATAATCCAGGGCACATCATTGGTTGGGGATTTTGCTCGAGTCCGTACGACCCCTGCCTCTCCCCGCGACCAAATACGATCCGCCTGTTGGGATCCCCTACAACGATGTGCCCTGACATAATCTCTTGGAATGCGCCCATCTTCTGTTTCTCTCTGCACTATCTCATCCATATGGCAGTCTATAGTCATGCTGACCTCACACATTCCATCTTATCACGAATGATAAGTTGTTCACCTACCTTTCAGTCCCTGCCCTTGAAAAGCCCATATCCTGGCTCGTCACATGTTTCTTGCACATTCGATGCCCTGCCTGCGTTAGTGATTTCGCAACTGGACCATGCCCCAAAGTTCATGGTATGCGTTGATCTTCCGCTTTTCTCTGCACTCTCTAATCCGTATGGCAATGCATTAGACATGCATGTACAGTCCTCATCATTACGGACCGGTGGGGCGGCTCAGCCGCGCTGCCCTGTGACGCGACAGCGGCTGCGGCTTGGTGCTGTTCGCTGGCAGAACGGTTCAACAGTCACCCGCGCTCTTGTTCCGTGCTGCCTCACTTTGCGCGCGACCCCGGTATGGTGACTGGCGCCTATTCAGTGATAGACGCCGCGGCCGATCAGCTGATCTCGATGAAAATCGGCTGCAATTTTTTTTATTTTCAGCCCTTCAAGCTGCGGAACAGCAAGGTGAGTTCTCTTGAACAATTTTAAAATGTTCTGGCTGTAATTTATTATGTTTTGTGCCTATTTTATTGCCCTTTTCCTTGTATTTTTTCCTTTTTAGGGTTTTTCGATTAATGCATGCTTTCCCCACCCTTTTTTTGTTGGCTCTACTTCATGCTGCTGTCTTAGTATGTTTTTGGTCTGTTTTTTGATTGAACACTCTTTGACATCGCCACAGCAGAATGTTGGAAATCAAGGACGCTTTCACTTGCGTCTGGAGACTTCAAACGATGTCAAAAAGTGTTTATTCAATCAAAAACAGAAACACCATCTAGACACAGCATGAAGTAAGAGCCAAAAAAGGGTGGGAAAGCATGCATCAATCGAAAAAACCCTAAAAAGGAAAAAATACAAGGAAAAGGGCAATAAAATAGGCACAAAACATAATAAATTACAGCCAGAACATTTTAAAATTGTTCAAGAGAACTCACCTTGCTGTTCCGCAGCTTGAAGGGCTGAAAATAAAAAAATTGCAGCCGATTTTCATCGAGATCAGCTGATCGGCCGCGGCGTCTATCACTGAATAGGCGCCAGTCACCATACCGGGCGCGCAAATGGGGGCACGGAACAAGAGCGCGGGTGACTGTTGAACCGTTCTGCCAGCGAACAGCACCAAGCCGCAGCCGCTGTCGCGTCACAGGGCAGCGCGGCTGAGCCGCCCCACCGGTCCGTAATGATGAGGACTGTACATATGGAGACACAGAGACGCTGAGCGCGCGCGATCTTCTACGGACAACTTGAACATAATCCCTTGGAAGGCGTTGATCTCCTGTTTTTCTATGCACTTTCTCATCCGTATGGCAGTCTATAGTCATTGTGACTTCACACATTCCATCTTTTCACTAATGGTAAGTTGCTCACCCACTTTGCAGCCCCTGGCTCCTAGAAAAAGCTCGTATCCTGGCTCGACACATGTTTCTCGCACTTATCGATGCTTTGGCAGCCCATGTGTCCTGCCTGTCTGCATTACAAGATTTCGCAACTGGACCATGCACAAAAGTTCAAGATGTCCTTGTAACCGGCGGGCGAGAGTCATATAGCTGCACACACTGCGTGGACAGGAAAATCAATCGATTCTTCCTTCATGGGCATCTATACATGGTGCGAATAGCCCTTGTCACGTCTTTGCAGAGGCTGGAAACATTCTATGCAACTACGGGCGCGCTGCTCATTCGCAGAAATGATGCCCCTCATAGGTGGTCGCCGAATGTGTCTTTAAGTTCACTCTAAACACGTGAGGGCCGCTCACAATGCAGTCGCCTCGCTTTAACGGTCCTCGAACTCATGCTCTGGTTGATGGGGAGCACGAACTTTATCAGTACGAAAGCTCATTTCTATTCCGAGCAGGAAATTATATCGTTTTTTGTTTGCTACTTGGGCTCGTTCCTCCAGAAATTAGTTTTAAAGCGCTCGCGCTGAGTATATGCGACCATAGTTCAGTGGAAGTGTGAGGGCTTCGTAAAGTCGCACTCACTTTTTCAGTGCACACACTCTGACTTCAGGTGGAATTTTTCTAGGTATCGTATCAGTTCTTTTCTGTGGTATCTCTCAAGCGCACTATACCTTTAACAATCTTTCCGAGGAGTCAAAGCACACAACGAAACAGTTTTTCCAGGTAATGAGTTATTCATTTCACTTAGTCTTTCAAAAGTACTCATGCGTATTCTTTGCAGATGATTTCATTTGTCCTCGAAAGCTTTATATTCTGCTATGTCGGTGTCAGTATATTCGTGGAGAATAATCAAAAATGGAATATTGGATTTTTGTTCTTCTCGCTGGTTAGTTGATTAACAACATTTACTCGATAGCTGTTCTGCAGTTTTTCTCGTTATGCCGTCCTTTTTAGATCTCAATTGTCGTTGCTCGTGGTCTCTTTGTGTACCCGTTAAGTTTCCTTCTGAACATTTGGCGCCGTCCGCGCATTCCTCGTTCCTACCAGCATATGCTTGTGTTCGCCGGTCTTCGTGGTGCAATGGCTTTCGCTCTTGCTGATCGAAATACTTCTACTGATAATAGACAGGTATAAAGTTAACGTGCTTCCTGAAGCCATCCACTTTGAAGGCTAAGAGGGCGTAAAATGAGTGAAAACTGTGTTTTGCGTATGAATATATTCTCTTAGTTATTATAGCATCTCAGACTGAGTTTATACTATGCGAGTTGGTCACTCCGATCGAGCATGCGATTTGGTCGCGTGATCAGAGCAATCCGTGCCAGCGACCATTGCGTGAAGTGCGCAATCAATGCCAAGATACTATACGTGATTGACGTAATGTAGTGGTTGCTGGCACTGATTGCTGCGAGGCTGCGTTCATACTATGCGGCAACGTCCACCAGCGACCACCAGTCTTTCAAGCTTACGTCTAGGAGCAGAGAGTATGGAGAAGTAGGAGGGTAGCCGACAGATGGTTCGCGCGTCTTGAAATTGTAGCGTGTGCAACTGCACCTTGCAACTGCACCGCGCGTCAGGATAGCATAACTCGGTGCTTTAGCAGTAGTACGGTGCAGGTGCGCACACCCAGTTTCACGACGCTGGCCTACCTGTCTGCCGGTCTCCAACTCCCTTTCCTCACTGCTGCTAGACGCTGGTGGTCGCTAGTGGACGCTGCCGCAAAGAGCTAGTGGACGCTGCCGTTAGTGGACGCTGCCGCTGCCGTATGAACGGAGCCTGATGGCGCAACCAAATTGCACGTAAAATCACAAGGAATGAAGCGCGAAGTATGAACGCGTCCTCACGTTTTGATCCTCTTTTGCATTTCATATCACGTTTACGTGCTTTAGAATTAGGATTCCGGCGGCAATCCCAGCCCTTTATTATTTCTTGTTATTGCCACACCTCGTGGTGAGCTCTTCAATTTTCTTGTTCCAGATAATTTGTTCTACAACTGCAGCTATTGTAATGGTTACTGTCTTTTTCAATGGCAGCCTGACTGCTTGGATGGTTGACTATCTGGGAATTAAGTAAGATTTTGAAAACGATTCGGTTCACTTAATTTGAATTATGAATCATTTGTTGCAGACACGGAGTGGAACAGCGTAGTCGTGAAGGTACGCAGAGTTCTGGAGGGCAGGTGAGGGTTTGATTTAATAATAATAAAATGACAATAATAATAATAATAATAATGAGGCGGATAGCCGAGTGGTTAAGAGTGTAGACTCATAATCTCACTCTGAGCCACGAGAGTTCGAATCCCTGCCGAGGCACAAACCTGCCTTGCAAAAATTGCAAAAATGGGGACGATACCAGCGTCAGGCCCAGGTTGACAGGCCGGCTGATGGAGGAACCCGTCACAACAACCATGAAAGTCGCAATAGAATTTAGGAATCAGTGTAAAAGCTAGACGTCACCCGGAAGTGGCGCGCAGAACCCTCGCCCGAGTTCTGTGGTCAGTATGCGAGGGCTACCGAGGGGTGAACGACCTCGGCCAAAGAAGCTAGTTCGAATTGGGACCCTGAACGTGGGGTCGCTTACCGGGAAGTCTCGTGAGGTTGCCGACCTCATGAGACGCAGGAATATCCAAGTCCTATGCCTGCAGGAAACGCGATGGAAGGGTGCGAAGGCCCGCGAGATTGGAGAAGGCGTCAAACTCTTCTACAATGGAGCAGACACCAAACGGAATGGCGTTGCCATAGCGGGCAGAATCCCTCAAGGACTGCGTCTCCACTGTGAACAGGATCAGTGACCGGATCATGGGAGTGAGAATGCGACACGGACAGAGGCCGGTACTGGGAACAAGTTACTGACCGTGTACGCACCACAATCCGGTTGCTCTGAAACCGAAAAGGATGAGTTCTACCTGACCCTGGACGAGGCCATAAGATCGGTTCCGGAAGAGGACTATCTCACCATAGCTGGAGATCTGAATGGTCATGTTGGGAGGGACAGAAGGGGTCTAGAAAGGGTGCACGGAGGACAAGGAATAGGGACAAAGAACGCTGAGGGAGGACGAATCCTTGACCTAGCAACAGCCCACGACTTAGCAATCTGCAGCACCTTCTTCGCGAAAAGGAGGACCCAAAAGGTAACCTACAGCAGTGGAGGGAGACAAACGGAAATCGACCATGTCCTGGTCAGAAGATCGTCTCTCAAAACTCAAGGTATATCAAGGGTATCTGCTGGGAAGAGCTGCGGGCCTCAGCACAGCCTCTCCTGAGACCATCGCCATAGACCCCGCCCAAGAACAAGGAGTAGAGAGCAGAGCGAAGAATTCGGTGGTGGAAAATGGGCAGGGTAGAAAAGGATAGCCTCGGCCGAAAAATACTGGAGGCTGGGCTCCCAGACCCACATGGCCAGTCCAGGCGACACCGACGACTATCGCACAGAGCGTCATCCTACAGGTGTGCAAGGGAGTCCTGGGAGAGACGCGAGGTGGTATCAGAGGAGACAAGGCAGCCTGGTTCTGGAACGAGGAAGTCCAGAGGATCGTCAAGCAGAAGAAGGAAGCCTACAAACGCTGGCAAAAGACACGGAGCCCAGAAGACTACGCTGCCTACAAGAGCTGCAAGCGACTCGCTAAGGCGGCCGTTGCTAAGGCCAAGAATACGGAAATGGACGCCCTGTACGACAAGCTGGAAGGCCGAGAAGGGGACAAGTTCGTCTTCCGCCCGCCCGCCTTCCGCCTGGCTAAAGCTCGGCATCGCGCAGCTCAGGACATCAGGGTCGTAAAGACAGTGAAGAGCAGCAACGGGGCCATTCTCAGGAAACCAGCCGAAGTCAGGAAGAGGTGGGAAGAATACTTCGAGGGACTTCTGAACGAAGAATTCCCTCGCAAGGATAGCCCACAGATAGAGGCGACGGCAGGTCCCATCACTCCCTGGACGAAGGATGAAGTTCGCCGGGAGCTAGGGAGAATGAAAGCTGGGAAAGTGCAGGTGGGAATGGTCCAGACGGGGTACCGATAGAGGCATGGAAGGCCCTTGGAGAGCATGGGGTGAGTTGGCTCACGCACTTCCTAAACAACGTAACAGCTGAAGGAAGGATGCCAAATGCGTGGAGGAGCAGCACAATCGTTCCCATCTTCAAACAGAAAGCGGATGCTGACGGAGTTTCCAAACTACGCGCGATCAAAGCTGACTCCCACATAGCATAAGCTGTACCGAGGGCCTGGTCAACACTAGGCTGAGGGAGCTTGTCTCTATCTCGCAGGAACAGTTCGGCTTCATGCCCGAGAGGTCCACCACCGATGCCATCTTCATCGCCAGACAGCTGATGGAGAAGTACCGAGAGAAGCGGCGACCCTGCTACCTAGCCTTCCTGGACCTTGAGAAGGCATTCGACCGCCTGCCAAGGCCTGTACTCTGGAGAGCGCTCAGAGAACGTAACGTTCCGGAACACCTCATCTCCATAGTGAAGGACATGTACGATGGGGCTAAAGCAGCTGTACGCACCCCTCACGGCTTGACAAGGGAGGAGGTAAACATTACGGTTGGGGTACACCAAGGGTCAGCCCTCAGCCCGTTCCTCTTCCTCCTGACTCTAGATGTCATGGCAAAAGAACTCATGGAGGGACCACTGAAAACCATCCTCTATGCTGACGACATCGCCCTGATAGCGGACAGCAGGGAGGAACTTCAGGACAAGGTGCAGCGGTGGCAGGATGTGCTCGCTGCGAATGGACTCCGGCTGAACGTAAAGAAGACCAAGTTCCTAAGCTCCGAAGAGTGCGCCGAAGTCATCGTAGATCGCCATGGCGAGAACATCGAAAGGGTCGAGGATTTCCAGTACCTGGGGAGCAACCTAGCAGCTGATGGCAGCGTGGACCAGGCGGTGATGGCCCGAATCAACGCAGCCTGGATGAAATGGAGGGAGTCCACTGGCATCCTGTGCGACCGGCGGTGCTCGAGAACGCTCAAGGGCAAGGTGTACCGGGCTGTGATAAGGCCTACAATGCTCTACGGCAGTGAGTGCTGGCCTATCTGCAAGAACCATGAAAGGCAGCTCCACTCAGCTGAAATGAGGATGCTGAGATGGGCCTGCGGCTGGACACGACTCGACAGAGTCAGAAACGAGGACGTCAGAGCGGTCACACAGACGGCTCCTATCCAGCTGAAGGCACGAGAGCAGCGACTGCGATGGTACGGTCATGTACTGAGGAGGCCCGAAGACCACCCAATAAGGAAGGCATTGGAACTCGAAATAGAGGGCAAGCGACCACGAGGAGCCCCAAAGAAAAGATGGAGGGACGTCATCAAGAGGGACCTCACTGAAGTGAAAGCCACAGCAGAAGATGCAGTGGATCGGAACAAGTGGCGACGTCTAACAAGATCAGCGGACCCTGCGACGGCGCGGGACTAACGCTAGGGAGAAGATAATAATAATAAAATAATAATCCTACTATATATAATCCGCTAAGTTTGTCTGTTGGTGTGTGTGAATGTGAATGTATGTGTGTCTGTATGTGTGTTTGACCGGAAATTCATAACTTCCTTCAAAACAGCGACTGTGCGCTCAAACTGATAAGTGATGTAGGAGGTCGTGGCAGGAACACTATTGGTAGGTGGCAGGAAAGTAGGCTTAATAAGATACCATAGAGTCTTTAGAAAGCGGGGTCGCCAACTCCATAGCACGCGTCACAGCGACGCTAGGACTTTGGTTCCAAGAAGCAAGATAGGGGACAGGATGGGAACATTATTGGTGGTGGCAGGAAAGTGATAACAGCCGATAAGATATCATAAGGGCTCTAGATAGCGAGGGTCACCAAATCCATAACACCGGCCACAGCAACGGCGAGACATTGGTTCCAGGAAGTAATGTAGGGGGCAGTATGGGAACACTATTGGTAGGTGGTAGGAAGTGATAAGAGCTGATAAGATACCATAGGGAGTCTTAGAAAGCGAGGGTCGCCAACTCCATAACACGCGTCACAGCGACGCTAGGACTTTGGTTCCAAGAAGCAAGATAGGGGACAGGATGGGAACATTATTGTGGGTGCAGGAAATGATAACAGCCGATAAGATATCATAAGGGCTCTAGATAGCGAGGGTCACCAAATCCATAACACCGGCCACAGCAACGACGAGACATTGGTTCCAAGAAGTAATATAGGGGGCAGGATGAGAACATTATCGGTGGGTGGCAGGAATTGATAACTGCTGATAAGATAGCCAGGAAAATTCACACGGAGTGTATAGCGCAATGGGAACTGCCATCCAGACAAGTAATTTCAGAGGTGCTTAGGGGGAACATTTAAAGGTGGGAGAGAAATTCTGACAGTGTCCGACGAGGGCTTTTGGGAGTCCGTATCTGCTCACATCACCGTAGCCAAAGAATGAATGGGCGAATTCTTAACGAGTCAAGATATTTTCCCTTAGCAAAATCCCTCAGTTTAGCGGTCGGAATTGCTTCCACCGCTAAACGCTCGAGTTCCCGAAAAAAAGGATGTTTGGAGTTGTTGCCCAGTGAGGAATGATAAGAGCCACTGTGATTTCGATATTTTTACCATCGGAATCCTTCCAACCGCTACGCTGTCCGATTTCCAACAAATGGTGATTTTAGAAATATGATATGAGCCTAACATCTGCGGCAAGTGTTCATTAAAAGGGAGAAACATGATGAAATGGGCCGTTTTGGAAACATAGGAATTAAGCTCAGTGTTACTGCTCAGCGCAGAAATCCTATCAAGCATCAGTAACATAGGTTTAACCCTGCGCGCAGAAATGCGCGTCAGCCAGACTACGGTAAATAATAAATAATAATAATAAATAATAATAGTGATATCACATATTTTCTTCTTCTTCTTCTTGATTTGTCCGCTCTGCTAGTGGGTCACGTCGTGCATTAGGTCACACCTTTTCTCCGATGGATGCCTGTTTGCGGGATGGGTGCCAACTATCGTTCCAAGTCGCCGATGCAACGGTCCTAACCATCCGATGCGTGGGCGTCCTAGGCCCGCTTTTCGGCACATGAGCTCAAGGACCAGTCCTACGGACGATGTCACAATTCGCGCGATGACCATGACCATACCATCGAAAGGCGAGCTTCACGCATTTTCGCGTCACACTGGCGATCCTTCGCAACATTTTCATCTCCATGGTTCCGAGGCGCGCTTTGAACTTCTTTGGTCGTAGGCCAGCATTCAGCACCGTTTATCGCGACTTTTCGAATCACGGTCCTATAGATCTCCGATTTGAGGCGATCTAGTATCGTCTTGTCGCAGAGAACGCCAGTCATGGACTACACTCAGACGCGCGCTCATCTTCTGAGTCAAGACTACCGTCAGACGTAATTGTTGATCCGAGGTATTTGAACGTTGTCGTTCGCGTGAGCACACTGCCGCTGACCCTAAGGGAACCAGACTCGTCCGGGTCAGTCGTCAGGTACTCGGTTTTCTTGACGTTCAATCTGAGTCCGAAGTTTGCTAACCGTTCAGTCCAAGCTTGCACTTGTTCCTCGAGACCATTCTTATCCTCGCAGGCGAGCATCACATGTCAGCGTAGAGAAGCGTATTAGTGGTATTACACCACTACCACAATAATAATGTTATACTGGTAATATTTCATAATTAATAGCTAGTGGTCAAAAAAATACGAGGCGCGATTCTTATTGATCTTTCAGAATGAAGCTGATGATTTGCATTTGGCGGGTACACCGCTTACTCCATGCGGATCAAATCCATGGGATAAGGCTTTCTTGCCAAGAAAATGGTATAACTTCGATGCCAAGTAAGTCACAGAATCAACGTCACTCGATTAGGCACTGTTTATTCTTACTACCGCCTAGTAAGAAAAAAATTCAATTTGTGCTGAAACCTTGACCAGGAGGGTTATCCAGTGCTGTGAACGACTATGACATCTATTTCGGGTGCTGGCGCCATTAAACGCTACCTCTTTCTTCACCAAAATTGGTATAAACTTTCATAGGGGCCATTTGACGTCCTGTTACGAAAACGACATTTGCACTTGGCGCCGACGGCATTATGGCCACGCTAACTTGGCGTCATGACTTTTCATGCCAGATTCGTTACGATTTTGCTTTTGAGATTAGTTGGAGCACCCCGCAACGAACACCACTGTTCCGTTTTTGGGCCCCAGCGCCGGCGTAGCCCTCTCCTAAGGCTGAAAGTAGGAGCAGGAATGATTGCTTCCATACAAAGTGTTCAGCCTTAGCAGAGCGCAGAACGGCTAGAAATGAAAGTCGTACCCGCGAAGACGCCAAGTTAAGCCTTTACACCAGAAAGGGGTTATTTTTCAGCGCCAGCCATTTTATTCTGAATTTTACATAGTTGATGAGTGTGCAGATGTTTGTCTTAGCGGTCAGTGGTTCTCCATAGTTTATCTGCTACTTTCAGCTTTATGAAGCCATTGTTGACTCACGCCACACCTTCGCTGGAGCAAACTTTGCCACCATTTTGTCTTCCATTTGCTCGGATGTTCACATCACTCAAGCAGACAGCGGCTACTACCAGTGGATCGAACGAATCGAGCCCTTGCGCCTCAGTCAATGTTGCTGAAGGTTAGTTGTAAGTTATAGTAAATAAGTATTTGGAGAATACTTCCGTCGTGTCTATGGTGCTTTATAACGATTCAGTAATTGGCGCTATTCTATCGGAATATGTGACAAGACAATCGTAATTTGCTGCACTGGTAGGCGTGGCGAGCCTGTCCAAAGGACGAGTCTTCCTGCCTGTTTGTTTGAATATAGATACCACAGGAGTGGTTAAAATCGATGCTGCCCGCCACAGAGTCTTGTCTTTGCTTGACATCATGTTAGTTTCGCTGCTCCAATCGAGGAAGTGATGTACATCCACAATTTGCCTCGCGGGCGGCGACGCGACAGGTTACGATTGTCTTGTCCGTCTGCTAGTATAGCGACCATTTTGCGAAGTCCTGTAAAGTCTTCTAAAAACTCTGAATCGACTCCTAGCTGAACTTTTTAATAGCGGGCTCCTTCGCACCCTACTTGAGCGCGCTAACTTCTACAACTCCTGCGATGCCGTAGTGGGCTACGTTGTTTCGAGAAGGCCTTTCGTCCATGAGAAGGTCGTAATGTATGTCGCACGCCAGCGGCCAGAACAGACAACCTTGCCACCCATAGTTCAAAATGCTTTTTCCAAAGAGCTGAGCTCTGTGGTCGTCGGTTAGACTGCTTGATGTTAAGGGGGGGGGGAGTCTTTGTGGGGCATATCGCACAGTTACAGCGCGAATGGTAACAGAATAGTGGGCATAAAAAGAAATCTGTATTGTACTGGTACACCTAACTTTTTATGTGCTGAAACAAGTCGTTGTTCTACTTTTATTTCTCTTGGCGTTAGTTTGTTTTGTGAAGTGTTGTCTTCTTAGCAGGCTTGTCTGATTGTATTAATGACGCGACAAAGCAGACACTTCATTGCTCTCTCAGTTGAACGGGTACAGACTAGCAAAGTATGACGTGGTCTGACTCGCTGAGGAAGTGCCCCTTACGAGAGTTATAGACTTTCGAGATACAAAACGGTCTCTATAGACAAGCTTGGTAATAGACAAGCTCCCTCAGAAAGATTGAACATTCCAATTCAGGTTGAGGCGCTGCATGTACTAGTTTGTGTACTTACGGCTATTGAACTAGAATGGGTGACGTGGTCTCGAAATGAAAGGCATGCGATATACTGTTGTGGTCTGTTAATGTTACATGTTGTGTATATTACAACCATTTGCTAGCATAGTAACTATTTAGCCTCAGATTTGTTATTTCAGCTTTTAGCTTTTGTTGAGAGAGTGCCATGTATTAGGTTGGCGGGAAAGTTCTGTCATACTTTTTTGACCCAGGTATTCGCCTATTACCTGAAGAGGGCTAACCGGTAATGTGAGCATTTATACATTAGGATTGATCTTTCTATTAGTGTCACTGGCTCGGCTCCTGCTCATCCTTATTCTGCATTATGGACAAGAATGTTATCCGCTACCTTCAGCACCGACCCCTTCAAGCGCTTCCTTCAACTCATTCTTCTACCACCCTGGCGCCAGCATGGCAGCTGTCGACGCCGAAATAATGGAGCTGCACAAGGACAATGTCTACAGTCATCAGACAATCTTCCACGACGCTAGCTCTTCAGACCGGGAGCCTACGGTTCGAATGACGAAGTGATTTTTGGGAATACCTGTGAACTCAGCTCTAGATAGCGGTGGGTCGGGAAACTACTGGATGAAGGAGCTGCCTCTTCGGTCAATCCGTATGCAAGGCAGCTACGAGAGCTAAAGCGAATCGTCAAGCAGAGGGCAGAATCCATCGGCACAGTCCGTCTTCAACGTGCTGGTGCAGCGCACCCCGTCAAAAAAAGTTCGAGCCATACTTCATGCAATAGAGCTGGATGGCTCTCCGCTTGCAACGGTCATGTATGCAGAGCATTGCGGCTCTTCTCAACCTGACTATCGCCTCAGTATTCAACCGTTGTACATAGCCGAGAAAACCTCTACGAGCTTGAGCCCAAGCCGAAATGTTGATGAAGTGATGTCCAACTTAGCTCAGTCGGCGCGCGGCGGTTAATTGTTAAGCAATGACATTCACCAACTGCCCAAAAACTGGCAAGGATCTCTCAATAACATTGCTGTATAATTTTTATCTTGTACGCCTCTCTGTAAAAAGAAAGGTCGTAAGTTGAATCTGAAAAAATGTGATAGGAACTTGCCGCCAAACCTAATAATTTGATCATTAATTTCTAGTAGAAAGATTCTTTATTTTTATTCTTCTGTGTTAGATGGTAAGCTGCTTATGCCTCGTCAATCTATGTGAATATAGAATTGTTTCCATTAATTTTATTACCTTTCTCCCGGTATGTATGAAAAATATATTGAAATCCCAGTCCTCTTCTGTGCTCTATGCTTTGACAGGTGTATTGTGGTATAGTGTATCGAATGTTGGAGTACTAATCGTGGTTGTAACTTTCGTTCTTAAATTATTCTAATCTTGAAAATTGAGAGTTATGCTGGATTAGTTCTTGTAGTCGTCTTAGTTTAATAAATGCATGGAATCCGAGAACTATCTGCCGCAGTTCTACTACATACAATTACTGAGCCCACTTCATTGATTATTGTATCGGGACATGCATGAGATGTCCATCTATATTGCTGAACAAGAAACGGAACAATACAAACATCAAAAGACAACGCAACATTGCAACAACACAAACTATTTGCAAGCAATGGAGCCTCATAAGCACAACAATCATAATCACGAGGAATAATTCGGAAATATCGCTGATCAGCAAATATGACGTGTGGAAGTTCAGGGCGCAAAATAACAGCTACTCGGTTTCAATACCTTCAGCATGTGTAAAGCTTGGTGAGTGTAGTCGACCGTACCCCTTCGATACTATGGCTCTCTTCCACTGCTCCTCTGCAATACTCGTCACTTTTGACGACGCGAACCCTGTCGCTTCTTCTCCTCGTCGATTTTCGCTGCGCAGCCACGACGGTACTTTCTCCCATTTGTTTCCTCCATTCCCTGAAATGGCCACATTATTTCTCCACTTTTCCTGAAATGGCATTATCAACTTCTCGTATGCTACTCTACGAACAAGTCTATGTCGTGTGACAACCGGTCCCGGGGAACATTTTCATTATTCTGTTTTTTTTTGTAAAACGGGTTTTAAGCCCCCGCTTAACCAGGCATTCTACTTTCCTACCGGACAAAAGAAAGGCTACAGTGACATCTCTATAAACTCACGATTTGAAGAAAGAAGAAACGGCATCTGGGCGATGATCAAAAGAAGAGTGGGAAGAAAGGAGACGCGGACGACGTTCGCAGGCTGCAGGATTGACAGCTGTGTGCCCAGATCAAAAAGAGGATTACTGTAGTCTTTCTTTGGAGACACGTGCTGCAGTTCCCATCATCGCCTTGTTTATCTTCGAGGTGACATGACTAACTCGAAGCGGCCGTCTTCGAGCTAGTTCGAAAGACCAAAGGAGAAGACTCTTCCTAAGTCCCAACATCAGCGAGGGGTGAACCACTCGCTGCTACCAGTAAGCGAACGCCGCGCAATGGAAGCTGCACTACTACCTGCTTTGACACCGATAAGTACTAAAGTTTATCTGGCATAGAATTACATAGGAAAAGACGAAAGAACCGAACATACTACGCACATAACGACATACATGGCACTTTACGTAGGCAAGAGTAATCCGAAGAAAGACAAAACTACTGCGTACCACGATACGTTACAGAAGTAACACAAACGGAGATTCAATGCAGCAATCTGGCGGTTGTGAGGGCTCGCCTTAGGAAAGAGAGAGATGAGGGCGCGCGGACCCTCTGGGTCGGTAGGCTGCCTTGTCGGCTCTTCCGATCCAGCTGACTGTCGCTCCGGCCCTGAAAAGAGCCATGAGTCACGACGGGTGACGGTCGACGTTACACCTCACACCGCTTTCGAGCAGGAACGCTGAGTTGTGGCGTGAGTCGGACTATGGGCGAGATCCAGAAACCTCCATCTTTCTGCTTGGCCGACGCCATATTACTCATTACGCGTATCGAGGCCTCCGCACCCTTGGTCAGCTGAATGGTTATTTGTGCTATTGCCTTCGAGCACTCCCACGTTATGCGTGGTGAGCAGGTTAGTCGTTATCGGCAGAGAACCGCGAGGCTGAAGGCTCTTTACAAGTTTTTAAAGCTGTTATTGTTTTATAACAGCTGTAGACGCCCGCAGTGCGAGATCGGAAAGTTATCACAAGACTGCTCAGTTGTGGGCACCACGCTGAACGTGTCGAAGGTAATGGCATAAATAGTCATTGAGCTGAAAGCGTAAAAATGGCCTCGGTAGCGTAATGGGTAACGCAGGCGCCGGTAAGCAGAAGATGCGGGTTCGAATCCCGCCCGTGGTCCGACTTTTGCCCACAACTCAGCATTCTTGTGATAACTTTCAGATCGCGCACTGCGGCTTTAACCCGAAGAAGGCGATTCCGCCGACACGTATAGGTTGTAACACGCAATCTGTCGGAGGCTGGTGACGAGGGCGGGATGAACCCGCCTCTCACTGCCTTGCTATACCAATAGCGATCAGGCTAGTGATGGATATAGGAAGAAAACAACCAGTGGTGACAGTGCCACAGGGGGGTCTATCCATCTATTCTGAACAGCCACCCGACTGATCACGATGATACCAACTGTGCCTGAGCCAATGAAGCATCCACCCACCTTGCAACAGTTCAGAAAAGAAGACTACAAGTTATTAATATTGTGAGCAAAAATAGATGATTATTAATATTGTGAGCAAAAATAGATGAACTATGTTAGTCATGTGTGAAAGGGATGTCACTACGTCTCCATCAGCCCCGTCTTCCTTGAAAGAGAGTTTGAGGGTCTAGTATGACATGCTTCAACAAATTGCCGCTGGATCCCCAGCCAGTGCACAGCATCGTGATATGTGAGGTGGTGGTGTAGATACGACCCCCCCTTCCGAGTAAGGGTGTCTTTACGACCTGTAAGACCCCCCTACCTAGACGAGGTACGACCCCTCCCCTTCCCCCCCGTGTCCCCTTCCCCAGCATCTACGTACGAATCTCCCCCATTTTCCAGTTTTTCCCCTCAAAAATTCTCTGTCGAGCGGAGGGCGGGGTATAGTGCACATGAAACAGGAAAAATCACGCAAAAAGTCAACAACCGGAAAACCAACGCGACAAATTTCTCTCAAAGGCACATACGACCCCCTCTCTCTCCAACGACCAAATACGACCCCCCCCCCTCTCCCCAGAGAAAAAGACCGACCTCTCCTAAGTGTTTCACACAACGATGCTGTACTCTGTCCCCAGCACATTCGCCTCCGACTGAAGGGGACGAGGACATCTACGATCAGCTATCACAATTATTAGGTTGGCGGAAAAGTTCTGTCACTTTTTCGAACTCAAAATATTTGCCCATTACCTGAAGAGGGGTGAACGGTAAT